>JAOXYM010000025.1:15896191-15929049 GCA_028567055.1 Leptatherina wallacei | reverse complement strand
CCTGTCAATCAAAAGGACACGCCCCTAATTATGAAGAATTTTAAGATTAAATAACATCTAAACAGATAAGGTAGATTATTTTTCACTCCCCCCACAGTTGTCACGAAGGTAAACTTGACCTAGTAAAGCTAAAATGTTTTTTTGTACCAGGCTGTAAAAATATTTATTTCTGCTGTGAAGTTGGTCTTTTTAACATGGGAGTCTATGGGGATCTGCTCTGTTTTGCAGCCAGCACCTAATGGAGGAGGGGGGAACTGCAATTTTTGGTACTTCTGCATAGGCTTCTTGTTTCTAAGCTTGAGTTTGCCCCTTGGTTGCAACTTGCAAGAAAGTTTCACTCTTTGCGGTTTTATCCGCCTAAAACTCTGTTACCATGGATACGAGATGCCAGAACGCAACAAAACTTTTGCGTTTCACTGTCTTAGCGTTGTGGTGTAAACAGGGCCGGAATAATCAATTATTAAAATACATACACACCAACTCACATACAGACACAAGGACACCTGCTCAGAGTACAAAAATAACATCAATAACGTTGCAACCAGCACAAAAGCTCACCTCTAAACAGTCAATGTTATTCTCTCTGAGTAAATGAAACATAGTTTATTTATCCCTCTTAGAGGGAAATTATTGTTGTAGCAGGGTATTATTATTATTTTTTTTTTTTTTAAATAATAATGATACAAAAAAAAAATTAATTCGAAGGTGAAAATGGGGATAGGGCCTTGTTCTGGAGGGGGATGGCTGCTGGCAGGAATAATGTAAACAGAAATAAGTTCAGCTTCTCCTTAAAGTTTACCATTTTATTATCCGAAACAGTCCATGCCGCCATTGTTCTGTAATTCTTTATCTGATTAAAGTTCTACAACAGAAATCTACCAGCTGACGTCTGCCTCGTCAAATGATCCTTCTCCACAGAGCATTACTGTTAAATGAAAGAGAAGCTACTTTCTTTGTGATTGTGTTGATGTTTAGCAGGTTTATCTGCAGGTTTCCCCTAAAAGAGGGTTTGATTTTCAATGGCATTATTGTGATGTTTGTTTAGTTTTTTTTACATGACCTCATGGAGCAAAGGCAAACATTATTTCCCTTTCATCTGTTTATACAATAACACTGCTTTGTCTGGTTACATTGAAAGGACACAGAAAGGACACCAACAACAACTCCAAAAACATGAGCCAACCCCCCCCCCCCCCAACTTGTGTTTTCATATGCCAAATATAGAATAACATGTTTAAATCTGCATTGTTTCCAGGGGAACGCCAGACACTATATCCAATAAAAGATTCAACCTGTTTCACCAGTATAATCTCTTAACTGATTGAATTTTAAATTTCCCCCATGGTATCTCTTGCCATTTCATGACAATATATTGTGCCGTTTTATGTAGCAGCTGCAAATGCTGAATTAAATTTTTCCATTTATGATGGCTTGAGTCTCGGGAGAAATTGACCACATTCTCTTACTTTTCAAGATGATAAACATATAATTAATTCCATTTTCCCTGTTAGGATCTTTTTATTCTCTTTAATTAACTACATATCTCAAGCTCCATGAGAAATGATGAGGCTTCTTCTAATGTTAAGTCACCATCACAATGAAAACAGGCCCTGCAACCGAAGAACTCACTGGATGAAATGACACGATAGCATAATTGACAACTGATTTCACTTTGCATGCTTGTAATTTAATTGTTTCTGGATGGTGGCTTGCTTTGGTTCTGTCTAGTCTAATGAGATGTACACAAAGAGCGATTAGCATCGCCTGCTGTACAATCTCCACAGCTTATGAATTCACGTCTCTTCTAATTGCTCATATTACTTTAGGGCTGCAACTTCTTTCGTCAATCATCACTGCATCACAGGGCCCGTTGAGAAGTCCACAATGTTGCATTGACCTTCATTCCTGCTCAACTATGTTGGACTTTCTGCTTCTGCTTTATTCTGTCTCAAACAGCAACTCTATACATTGCAAGAGATAAAAGTGTCATGAACGGCAGCCACTCCAACTACACACAAGTAGCCCCTTTCTTAAAGTTGATCCATACATCGATATGTTCATTGACTCTGTCGGCCATCTAGTAAAGACGGTAATTAAAGGTTCTTAGAAGACTGGTTCAGGGTAATATGGGGCTGTTTAAAAGCCTTAACGCCCAGAACTATAGACCTTAACTGGTACTGTGCCATTTATATGATTAACAACCAACCAAGGTCTGTCACCCAAAAAGCACTCCTTACTCTTGGCACTTCATCAGTACAAAGCTCACTCTGGAGTATAATGAAAAGAAAATGTGTTGATACAATAGCCTCATTAATTTCCAAAACCATCTTTACTCTGATCCTTTTCACTGATATCAATCAATTTCATTGCTCTCCCTCCTTCAAGCCATGGAGGCAATGTACTGTTTTATGGTGATGTGTGTTTGTTTGCAACCCTGTTGATGGACAAAAGGAATAATTTGCAGCTTCCATTAGGAATATAAAGTGATGTGGAATTGCGTTCTAGAGAATATTAAGTTGACATGGTAAAACAGAAACTGTTAATGGCTGTCATAAGAGGGCCAAACATTCAATTTATTTCTTGTTTTACTGTCATCTGTCGCAAAAAGAGTATGTGAACCACAATGTTACGACAAAGTAAGCTCTTTTTATTTATACCCTAAAAGAAAAAAATATGTTAAACATTAAAAATGATTGAAAAATAAATTAAAATAAAGTCCTGCCACATTTAAAGATGTGTTAATTTGGTTCTGTTGTCATTTAAAGGCAGAAAATATGTTGATAAAACCTTTTCACAGTCGCGACAAAAAAAAAAGTTCCCCCTCTTACGATTGAAGGGTTTTATGTTTCTAAACAAAACATAATCAAAATTTTTGGTCTTCACCAGATCTCACAACCTCAGATTTTAAAAGAAAAAACAACATATGAGCACAAGTACCTCATACAAATGATCAAGCACAGTGGTGGAGGGCTGATGATTTGGACTTGTTTTACAGCAAATTGCAACTAAATACGGTTCTACAAGCTACTAAATTGTGAGGAGCAGCTCAGTTTTTCCACACACTGTTTCTGCATGTTTGCTTTGTTTTTGTTGAATAATGATGACAGTGTAATATGTAATGTGTTGTTGTTCATCTGCAGTTGTATTAGGGCTGGGTGATAAAAAACAAACTGTATATACCAGTATTTCTAGGCTGAATGGGGATATAAGTAAACCGATATTTTATGCAAACTAAGCTGAATAAATATTGTGTTTTAACTCAATGTCAAATGTATAATATAGCAAACACTTATCTAAATACTTCAATCAAATTAGAGCATGCAAAGCTGGGCAGAGATGTGAGGCAACAAAAGCATGAGCATTATGCATTCATCCGCAGAGTTGCTCGAGCAGTACTATTCCTAAATATGTAACAATGGTTCAACATGTTGCTACATGCAAGTCTGGTTACATAAGCTCATTTGTTGAGTTGGAAACAATGAGAAGTTGTAGGCAAATGCAGCTCTGTTGATAACAAATAGAGGAAAAGATGGAGGCTGGGCTCTGTCACAATTCAGCCATCAAGTCCACCAAATTAATCCGTTTGTCCATACACACGGATTAATTTGGAGGACTTGATCCGTTTGTGCATACACTTCAATATGACTCATTCTCCTGCAACAACAAAACCTAATGACAGATAAAACATAAGAATACATATCATTGTCAATTCTTTTCTTTCATAAGCCACAAAGTCCTTGAAACAAGGAATAAACGGGATTGGATGACAGTCTATGGGCTTTGATGTGACCTTCAAGACCTTCATGTATTTTGTCAATATAACAGTGCCACTTCCTGGTTGGCTTTAAAAAATATTACTTTGGGCAGAATTAGAAAAGGATCATGGTTATACCTAAAACCCCTCTTTTAAACACCACAACCATCTGCTTTCTTTTGCAAAGCAATTTGCAGTGGAACATCAGCCATGCTTTCCTGCTGTGTTAAGGAAGAGAGTCTAGCCCCTCAGTTTTGATGAGCAAAGACTCGTTTGTGTGATTTTGTGGTAAAAAGCCAACTTCTTGGGTATTGGATTTAGCCTAGCTGTCACATTTTCATCAAAAAAGAAACCACAAACTAACACAGGCTGCTTCACAACTCATGAGGAATGAGATGAGTAAATTGGATTCTATCATCATAAATGTATGGATTCTGCAGGCTGTTGCACTGATAACAGTTTGCTTAAGATCTATTGATAGTAACTATATAGTGCATCACTTTTATTTTGCATATCACTGTACCTTAGGGTTGTGTATAAAGCCCTTGCATAAGCGTAAGAATTCCATTTGCTGCAACTTTAGTTGAGGCCTAGGTGTCAACAGAACTGCAGTTAACAAGATCTTTTCTTTTCTCATTCTGTTCTTAATCCACATGAACAGTCAACAATCAGCAGAACTTAATGAATTCACACACACACATAAATTGGGTTTGCTGGGCTTAATGATCTGTGACCAACACACCCTTAATGCATAAGCCAGACCTGGGACAGTCCCACTTACAAAAGCAATTACAAAGAGTGGAGACACACTAATTTCCTATATCCTTCTTTCTTCCATGTCTGGGCAAAAAGGCTTAAAGAAAACAAACTAAACATCACTAACAGATGAGGTTTGCCGTACAGACGAGCTGCACAGGAAATAAGCAATCAAAGAAAGGAAAATTGTGCATCTGCTTGTAAAGAAAAAAAAGTAAAAAAGACAAATTACAGCATCACTTTGAGGTTGATTAACTGTTCAGTGTAGCTGCACAATACAGAGCTGCAACAATGGTTTCCTTCTTCTCAACAGATGACTGTCTTAACTTTGTGGCTTACTTTTCAAACTGAATTGCACCATCAACTATGCAATCTTATACAAGTCATCCTAATTGGGACCAATAACTCAGTTAAGCAAAGGTGAACTTATAATCAAAATCACATCAAATTTTATTGTATAGCACTTTTCATACAAAGGAGCATCACAAAGTGCTTTACACAACTACTAAATACCAAAACAATTTCAACAACTAATAAAAAATTAAAGATGAGCCTTCACATACCCAAGCATGCAACTCATCCAAATCAAAAACACACACCCAGTCACTATCTCACACACTCACACAGGTAAAGCACACAACCCCCCCACCACACACACACCCCAACACTAATATCAGGCTTAATGCTCCTGCGAGGAAGCGATATCTTAGGGATCCGTCCACACCAGGGGGCATCACAAAAGGTGCTAAAACACAAGGGATGACTACTATGTAAACAGGAAATTTCACTCTTACTTCTAACTATTTTGCAAAACATTACAAAAATCTTTTTCTGCTTTGCTGTGGGTCAATATTTTATGTAGACTGACTGAATTCATTTTTAGATTTGTTATAAGCATAACATGTGGAAACTTTTAAAGCAGGGTTGTCCAAATCCGGTCCTGGAGGGCCACTGCCCTGCAGGCTTTAAAGGTTTCCCTACTCTTACACACCTGATTCAAATGAAATAGATTTCTTTAAAAGCTTGTCCTCGAGTTCTCCACAATCCTGTTAATGACCAAATAACTTGAGCCAGATGAAACATCAAAAATCTGCAGGGCTGCTGCCCTCCGGTACTGGATTTGGTCAAGCCTGCTTTAAAAAGGTCTGAAAATGTTCTGTCTGCACAGTACATCATGTGTTTCCCTCCTTGAGGCTAAAAGTGTTCTTGTAAAATGTTTGCACAACCTGGAAACCCCTCTTGCTTTTCATGGTGTATTTCTTCTACCTACAATCAAACCTGTAGTAGTCCATATTATCAACTCCTCTCTAAAATCCGGTGTCTTTCCCTCTGCCTTCAAGCAAGTTCAGGTTACCCCGCTCCTGAAGAAAGCCACACTAAACCCAGCCAAGGTTGAAAACTACCGGCAGATCTCATTGCTCCTGCTAATGTCAAAACTACTAGAGCGCGCCGTCTTCAGTCAGGTCTCACAGTTCCTCCACGACAAAAACCTGGGCCACTCTACTGAAACTGCTCTCCTGTCTGTTATTGATTCTCTACAGCTTGCCAGATCTGTTGGTCAATCCTCAATCATTATACTGCTGGACCTGTCTGCTGCCTTTGACACTGTCAACCACCAGATCCTCCTGTCCACACTCTGGATCTGTCCTGTCATGGTTCATGTCCTACCTCACAGGAAAATCTTTCAGAGTATCTTGGAGAGGGGGAGTGTCCTTACCCCAACAGATGAGCGTGCAGCTTGACTATCACACTTGTGCCTACGTCTTCTGCCAGGAATCTTGGCGTCATGGTAGACAGCCAGCTGACTTTTAAGGTCCATGTTGCCACGGTTGCCCGGTCTTGCGTGTTTGCTCCCTAAAACATCAGGAGGATCAGACCCTACCTGACAGACACACGACACAGCTTTTAGTTCAGGCTCTGGTCATTTCACGCATTGGACTACTGCAATTCCTTTCTGGCAGGCCTGTCTGCATGCTCAGTTAAACCTCTGCAGATGATTCAGAATGCAGCAGCACAACTGGTCTTCAACCAGTTCACTGCACTGCTAATTGCTCTTCGCTGGCTTCCAGTTGCAGCGCACATCAAATTCAAAGCTCTGCTTCTGGCTTACAAAACAATAACCCAAACGGCTCCTGTCTAGATTCACTCCTTAATCCAGAGCTACACTCCCTCTCGACAGCTATGCTCTGCCTGTGAAAGACGCCCAGTGCTCCCAACACATCGTGGTGCAAAATCAGTAGCAAGACTCTTTTCCACTGTTGTTCCCCGGTGGTGGAACGATTTACCGAACTTTGTCGGATCGGCAGAGTCCTTATCCATAAAAAATACATACATTTTAAAAAAGCAGTGCCTCCAGCGCTACTCAGCAGCACCTGTGTCCAACTGGACTCAGTAGTCTGACTAGCGCTTAATTATGATGTCCCCTCCTGTTTGTGTTGTTCTCACTCTCAGTTGTAAGTCGATCAATTTTAGGCCCAATACTTTTCAATCTGTTCATGTTGCCACTTGGGGATGTCATCAGGAAATCCTTTATATGTATTTTTATCATTGCTGTTCTTACATTTATTTTATCTTTGTTTTAACTCCAGTGTTTTCCTTATGGGGATCCTCCACGCTGGGGGCTTTGCCTGCCCTGTCTGGGGGTCGTTGCCGTGGTGATCACCCCTATCTGGGTGGTGGGGGGTCCAGCGCCGCAGCCATAAGGCTGTGGTGTGGACCCGGCCTGTGGGCCCGGTCGGGGTGGTTGCTGTTGCGGTGACCACTCTGGACATGGATGGTCTGGCCCCCAGTGTGGAGGATCCTAAAGATATCGTTTCCTCACTGCAGCATCAAGCCAGATGTTTTGTTTTTATTCTGCTTATTGATTTTATCTGACTGTTAGTTAAGAGACAGAGGTTAAGGAGTTGTGTGTGTGTGTCCATTGTAAATATTGTATATATTTATACTTATTAATTATTATGTCTTTTTAGTTTATATCCTGCGTGTCTTTAGTGTTAAATGGGTTTGCACAGCCTCACAAGCATGTACGACTGCATTTCACTGCCATCTTGAATGTGCATGTGACAAATAAACAATTTGAAAGCTCAAACAGGGAAGGATAGTGATAGAAGGCAAGAAAGCAAACATGAGAGTTTCCCTGAGAACAAATAGAGCAGTAGGCAGGAGAGGGAAATTGGTAAAGACAGAAATATATAAGAAAAAGAGGAAGCAGCAGCAAGTAAAGGAGAAAAGCTACAGAGCTATGAGGGGGAAAAGCCAGAATGAGGAAAACAAGAGGTGCTCATAATGGATTGATTCTCACATTTCTTTTTGGGCTTGTTCTTCCATCTCCTTCCAGATGAATGGTAATTGCCTCGACACCTTTAATCATGTGTTGAATTGGCAAAAAAAAGATGGAACGCGCTTCTACAGCGATTGAGAATCGATCGCTCTAGGTGTTGACCTATTGCTTCTCAGCTTTATCCCCGTCACATGAGTGCACACTTTCAGTGTCCAACACATATCTTGCCTGAGAAACGGATTTGCACAAAAACATGCGCACATGTGCACATCCTTGTCAGGGCAAATGACAGGGGCACTAATTACAGTGATGGCTAGGTGAAAAAGAGGGCAGAAAAATATCACTAGGAGAGGTGAAGGCAGAAGAAAAAAGGGAGATGGTGAGCGTTGATCGCAGGTACCCATCTTGACCCAAGTGTCAGACATAGCAGAAGCCTGAGAGAAGGGATAATTGTTTCATCAAGACTGTTATTACCATTACTTCCCCTCCTTTCCATGAGCAAGCTATGTGAACCTTTTAAGACCTGTCATTCATTTTTCTTGGTTTCAGTCTGACCATCCATATCCTGAAGTTATACACTGCTTATCAGTACATTCATTGAAAGGTGAAGCTTTTTCATTTTCTAAAAGGTGAGCATTTACCTCCCAACAAGAATTTCAATTTTGAGAAGCTGTTTACTAGTTTAATAATTAGCCAATTCTTTAATTGATGATAGTGAACAAGTGTTGTTTGTGTCAGCTTTTAATGCCCAAAACCTTTTTTCGAAAATGAATATTGTTTACATATACATCAGGTCTACAAACAATATAATGTAGCTAAATGCTTCTTATCTAACAAACAAAACAAACTGGTGGACAAAAAAATGCCAAGATGGGTGCTGATCCACTAGAGATATCAATTGACAAAAGGTGTTCTATTAAAAAATATTTGTTTGAAAAACAATACAGACTGTTTTATAAGTTATTTCATTTATGCATACTTGTGTTTTTCTGTTAGTTTTTTTTTCACTACAAGTCAAAACAGAAAACACATAGTTTTCAAAAGGACAGGATAATGGGCTGGAAAAAGAAGTGGTGCCAAATAACATCTGCAAGAACATGTTGCGACTAATCAGCTTTGTCAGCAACAGGTTAGTAACATAACTAGGTAAAAATAGAGCACCTTAGAAAGTCAGTGTTTTTCAGAAGTAAAGATGAACAGAGGATCTCAAAATGATTTGCATCTACAAATTGTGGTTTCATGACCCGGCTCAAACGCCACGACAAAAAGGCTGAAACATAAGCAGGGATTTCTGAATGATTTTCTTCTGTGAAATTTTAAAGACTGACTATTCCAACATATACAAGATGCAATATCAAAAGTTTCCTAGAATCTGAAAAGTTTGCTGTGCATGCCACAAATGCAGGTTTATCTATGTAAACTGTGAACATGCTCAGGAAATGCTGCCATCTTCTCCGGGCCAAAGTTAATTTAAAACAGGCTGATAAAAAGTGGAAGACTGTTCAATGGATGGCTTAAAAGCTAAACTTTTTTTTTTCTTAAATTATGTCCTTTAGTCTGGAGGACACCATGTGCATCTCTGTTGGTATGGGGGTGCATTTGTGCCTTTGGAACTGGCAACTTGCTCATCTTTGAAGGCATGATCAATGCTAACAAGTATGTACAGGTTTTAGTTCAACATATGCTCTGATCCAGATTAGTTGTTTTTTTTTCTTCCAGGGAACACCTTGCACATTTCAGGAAGACAATGCTAAACCTAAGCTACACTCCGGACCTTTCACCAACATTTTGTGCATCATTAAATGCAAAATATGAAAAAGGAAACCTAGGACTGTTGATATGGTCAATGGTATGTCAAAGATAAAACAAATAGCCCCATCCCTTTTGAGGTGTGTTGCTTTTTAAAAACTCAGTTTCATCGTGAACAAAATAATGAAAGTTTTTATTTACATTTAACACAGTATCCCAACTCTTTTGGAATTGAGATTGTAAATCATCCATCATCAGAAAATAAGAAACTTCATAAAGTAAGCAAGAAAAAATAGAACTGCTGATAATGGAGTCATTTCACACAGAGAAAAAGAATTTTATTAGCTGCGAGGCTCTGCTGACAGCCTGTGTGACGGCAAAACTTTTAGACCACATTTTTCTCAGCCAATAAACCATCCAACCATCAAAAATCCACACACTGGCTAAGTTTTCCTGATTCTGTGGCTTTAAAGGAAAAATGTACTTCATGGCCAATGATTGATTGCGCTGCTTGGAGCCTGAATGTGAATCTTTCCAAGTACAATTTAAACAAAAGCAGCAAAAAGTCAATGTACAACCCTCCCATTCTTTGGCATTTAAAGGTCACTACAAAAGTGATGGAAGGTTTTTCTCATTTGTACAATGTACCAATATTGTGATGGAATGTTTCCAAGTGCTTTGATTTTCATCTGTTGAGGCATTTCCTTTGTTTACATCATTTATTTAGAAGGACTTATTTCCCTTTTAAAGCTGTAATACAACAGAAATAAAGAAAAGAAAATTCAAATTAAGAAAATAGCACTTTACCTGACATTGTATTGTTACTGGGAACGATGTTTAAATTTGCCGTTTAGCCAGAAATCAATGGAAACAAGTTTTCCCAGTGCAGCTGAAAAATCTGTTATGCGTCTGTGATTTACTGGTCTTAATGAAATGTGGACTTAACACGTTTTCTTCATTTACAAATGGAAATAAAGGTTTGAAGTACCAGATCTCCAAAGACCCTACTGCACAGATTAAGAGCTCATTTATGCTCAATGTTAAATATGCATACAGACAGAGCCTTCTGTTGATCCTCTGCTTTGATTGCATACGCATTTCACTCTGTTTTCAAAGAGTTTGTGGATGCTAACCCAGACATAGAAAAACCGAGCGGTACCACAGAAAATCCTCGGGGCAAGTTATTTGTTGCGTAGCTTACGAGCAGCCAGCGAAAGGAACAAAAAAAAAAAGTCTGAGATGTATAATGGCTGCCAAATCTGCCACCATCAACTGCACTGCCTCTTTTTATGTCTCTTTCTAAGAATGCGTATAATCAAACTCTCCTCCACCATCGCCATGTTTACCATATTGCTATTGAAATGGACATCCGAACTTTTGAGTGAAGTCTAAATTCCACTCTGCCCTCTAGTGGATGTATTACCTAACAAGCATACAAATGTAAAGCACACACAAGAGTATCTGGGCCGTTACGTCTGACAATGTTTGACAAAGATGGTCATAGTTGCATATTTAAATAGAGCATAAATGGGGCTTGATAAGAAAGAAGGTACTGTAAAAATTTTAAGGTTTGTAGTTTGATTGTACCTATCTGACAACTTCCTGCTACTTTTTCACAATGATGAAGTACTATACTTCTGGAGGCATTTTGAGTTGCTTTTTGAAATGTAACATTTTTCACTCCTTATATTTTTCTTGACATATGAATGACTGCTAAAAACAGCTTTGTTGATTATAAAAGGGGATTAGTATTTTGCAGTTAAATAATATTGCTCTATGTGTCATCATTGTACTATAAGTTAGCCACGGCTAGTATCATCCTCTCAAAGCTTACATTAATCTGGTCCTATTTGATGAGGAAATTGAAGTACTCTGGTATTTCCACCCATTTTATGAACCTGTTAGCTTTAATTACCCTCTGCAATCAGGTGCCCCTCCACAGCTGCAGCCCCTTATCGGGTAGGTTGAGTGGTTAGATGATTGGGCTGAAAGAGGATGGGTGCACAGCTGGGGGTTGGTGATGGTTGATGTGGCAGGTCAGTTCATTCATTTAAAAACGCATTAGTCTCTTTTGTCGATTTGGTGTGTCAGCACCTCTGCCAGACTATTGCCATGTTGTTACCTGCAATAAAGAAGGGATCTAAGGGGGGATGGAGAGTCCATGTTTGACCAAATAGAGACTGATGGACAAGGTGTGACACTGAGGCCCAGCCACTTAACAGGCTCTAATGGCTGTACCAGATTACCTGTCGAAGCCAGCCAATCACCATCCAAATCACCATCTCAAATTGATAGCGCCGGCAATGCCACAAAAAAATAGCTCAGATCAGCTTGCTCTCAACCTCAAATCTGATGACCTCCCGCCTCCATTAGAATTGCCATTTTCCCACCTGTGCGTTTCAAATTGAGTTTGGGTATGCTTTATATTCCACTGCTCTGATACCTATGGGCTGTGTGTGGGTGGTATGCAACATTATTCACCATTAAGTATAGAATATTAGAATGTGTCACTCGTCCTAACTTCATTTTGCCACATGGAAAGACAGCAGGTCATAAATCTCAAGACAGCGCAACATTAATTTATCCCATCTCGGAGACAAAACAACAGAGAGGCGTCGGATCTGTACAAAGTTGGAAAGACTGCAGCAGCTGAGAACTGGAAGATGAGATTCTTTTTTTCCAAGCAAGGGGATAAGTGTATTTGCTCCACTGTTTCTAGGTATTGTCTTCAAGGGGCACTGTGACGCAATTTAACAACTTACTGTGAAATCAACTTTCAAGCACACTGAGCCTTGAGGCATCATTCGAGGTCCCCCTACTAAAGATACCACACACAAGAAGAGTATTACTGTTATCCGTTTCTCTCCACATACAATCATAGCATCTTATGAAAAGCAATCCATAACAGAAAACTGCTTTAAGTTTTTAAAGCAAAGGGTAACAAGACAGAGGCTGGTGACTTATTAGCAAACTATTGTTAACAAGACTTCAAAAAGTTCAGGGTTTTTTCTTTCATAATTAATCCAAGTGCCAACATATGTGTCTGATTTGGCTTAAACATGAAACGGCTTAAATCAAGGGGTACCACCCATCCCACGGAGGTCATTGAACATAACATGGACATTTAGAGCCAATTCAGAGATCAGTTTTGACAGAAATATGTGATTAAATTGTAGGGTTAGAGCTTCAATCAAGCTCGGAATAGACTACACAGTTTTTATACAGTTTTAGGACTGAGCTGGGGACACATCCTAACCCTAGAATCCCAATTAACTCAGTGGCGACAGATGATAAGCAAAGCATTATTGTTATCATGAATAGCTAATTAAAGTAAGTGAAAAAACACCCTATTTCCAAGATCAAAGGTAAAACATTTCAAAACAGCATAGGAGAATGGCAGAAACAACACATCCATCCAGTCTTCCTGCAAAAAGCTTCTAGTTAAAATTAAAGGGGACAAATCAAAGATCAAATGAAAAAATAACTTTTTCTGTGCTGTCTTTGGCCATCTGAAGTCACTACCAACACTAACCCTTTCTTTTTCTTCACTCCACTTCAAGTTTAAATCACGCTGCATTCACTGTAAAACTGGGTAGGTCAACCTTTTTCCTCTTAAATTGTTCTTTGTTATTATTTACATCGAATTATCAGCCATTTTTCATTTGACCTTACTTCAGAGAAAATTAACTAAACATACTCGACATATAGTTTCCAATCTTGCTTTGTTGTCTCACTCGCTCTCTCTGTTGGAGATAGTAAATTATGATTTGAAATCGTCATTTAATGTACCACCTTCCACTTGAAGAAACAAGACTCAGATCAAAGTAGGCCATAAAATCTATACAAATCTAAAATTAAAGTGTTTAGAATTCTTCAAGTAAACTTTAACAAAAAAAATTTGATTCATCACAAAAATGAACCACCACTCTTAATGTTTGCATATGGACCAAATTGATTCTTTTAAAAAATAAAAATAATCAATATTGTGGTTTTGAATATCAATACAATATCGTCACACAAAATATTGCAATATTTCAGTATATCAATATTTTCTTGCACCCAAATTGCAATTTTACCAAAGCATGTCAGACATTTAATAAAAAACATCAAGAACTTGTCGGGGGGGGGGGCACAATTGTCATGGTTTGATGAGTTTTTGGTTTGATTCTTGTTAGATTTCTGTTGAAGTTTGTTTTGTTCATGGTCTTTGTTGTCTTGTTTCCCGTTTTATTTTGTAAAGTTTTTCTTCTTATGTATAATGCCCTGTTTACATCCTGTTCCTTACACATGTTAATTTTCTTCACATGCTCCTGATTTAATTAGTTCACCTCAATGTATAATGAATGAATGAATGAATGAAATGAAAAATACTTTATTTATCCCTTTTGAGGGAAATTATTGAATACCACTTGGTTTCATTTGTTCTCATTGTTGTTATCATGCCAATATTTCACTGTTGGCAGGTGCATGTGTAGGTTGGGTGAGATTACCATATTCATTGGTCCCAATTCAGTGAATGAAGAAAAAGGGGGAAAAGAAAGAGCTGCATCCTGAGCAATTTTACAGGCAAAATCGTTTTTTGTGGCAAAAACCTCTAAATGTGCAACATGGGGACACAGATGAGTTTTGAAAGGATTTATAAGTCCCAGAGAAAATGTTTAAAAATGATATGGCAATCTTGTACTGCTCAGAGTTTTATTTACAGATTGATAATGACATTTAAGTTGGGAGGAGCGCCAAAGCAAAACCTTAAGCTTATTGTTTTTAAGGACTCCACTGAGGATTTTGAAGTTTTTTTAAACTTGTGTATATCTACACGCATCTTTCTTTTGTTTCGCTATATATTGCTAATAAATTTTATTATTTTGTCTAGTAAAATTACATTTCTGGTTTCATGTTTTGCAGCAACAAAGTTAAAAAGAAAGCATTGATTTACAGAAACAGAAGTTTAGCCCTCCAGGGAAATATGGGGTTTTGGGCTTTATGTGATTCGACAAGGTAAATCTTTAGCCACCCCTAACGAATAACGATTAAAATCACAAACACATGAAACATAATGCTATGCTCAGCACAACAGCATGGTGCCTGGTGCATGTCATTGCTTGCTGGGGTGAGAGCTTTAATTACACTCCACCAGTCCACACAGTTTTCAGCATGCAGCCTAATAAACTGGAGTGTCAATCTTAAACTCATTTATGGGTGAGATGCTGCATCTATGATTACATTAATCAATGAATCTGATGCTGGATGGAAACATGACACTGTGATGGAGTCTCCCTCTGCTTTAGAGTAAATGTGATCAGATAAAGACTTGTTAGTACTTTGCTTAACCTATATCAGGGTGCATTTGAATACATGCAAACCACTCCAATGGAAATTATCAGCAGTAAATGGTAGAAGACTAATTGTTTAGCTTTTCTGTGTTTCATTGGGTTTCCAATCATAGAAAAGCGACTAAAACAAGTAAATGCTGCAAATCAATACCAAACATGAATATCATTTATGTCCTGGGTTTGAAATATTGGGAAGCTAAGAAGAATTCAGCTCTCCTAAAAAGCAGATGAGCTCCCCTATAAACAAAAGGAAAACAGTCCACAGTTTATATTCAATTTTATTTTCCATAAGATTCCTGGTGTTTCTTAAATTAAAAGCACAGCATTAACTTGTCAGCATCGTGTGTTTATTCATTTAATACATACAATTTTCTGAATGACAGAGGCGATGCTGACCCCTTCCATTTCTTTCAGCACTGTGGACAGCAGATTTTTGTAGTTGTGTACTGTGAGCCACCCCAGCAGCGACCACTCAATTTTCTTGCTTTTTGTGATCATTATAAAAAAACCTTCCTTCCAATAAGAGATATTTCGGATGTTTCAGCTGCATAACGTAGTAGCTCAATGTTTTTGACAGTAACCTCGATTTTGACTGCGCTGCCATGCACTAATAAACATACAGGCATTCACAGGACTTGCAAAGTTGTGGTGCACGCCAAAAAGATAAGGCTCTACCAAAAGCTCCTGTGTAATGGGAACATATTGTAAGTGGAACAAAGACTGCAATATTACTTTGTGAGCTTCAGGTAAAATGGTAACGTCAGAAACCGCTGATAAGATGTTGGTGCAAAAGCCTAACTTTGTATTTGCTTTCAAGGCCTGTATAGAGCGGCAAAACATTCAGCAGGCAATAGAACCATTGGGACATCAGTGTAGGCTAGCCTTTGGGTGCATTTTGAATGAGCAGTAGATTAGAACATACTACAGAACATACCAGACTTATTTAACATGAAAAGTTTGCAAAATAAAAACAAATATTTTGGAAATATCAAATGTCTTGCCTCACATCATCTACGAGTACCCAGAGTTAAAAAGATTGAAAAAGTAAAATGTTTATCTGCTGAACACCGCCGTGTTGCCTTCTGACTGAGCAGGGAAAAAAAAATTTAACTAGTATCCATCACCTGTTAAATTTCAAGTCCTGTACAGTGGAATTGCCAACATGGGCTTAGATTTTTGATAGAGACGGTTGAGCCCAAGTATGTCATGCCATTGCACCCATCATCACAGAGAAAGCTTATCTTAACTGCACAATTGTACAAAAGGTAAAACCTGAGGAAGGCTAGAGCAGGTCGTCCAATAACCGGAAGGTTGGTGGTTCGAATCCTGTTCCCGCCCAGTCAACTGTCATCGTGTCCTTGGGCAAGACACTTCCCCCTCCTTGCCTCCAGTGTTGGCACCACCGGTGTGTGAATGTATATGAATGTTCGGTGATGGTCAGAGAGGCTGTTGGCGCATATTGTCAGCCACGTTTCTGTCAGTCTGCCCAAGGGCAACTGTGGCAACATAGTTAGTTCACCACCACCAAGTGTTAATGAATAACTGGATTCACTGTAAAGCGTCTTTGGGTGTCCTGAAAAGCGCTATATAAATCTAATCCATTACTATTATCATTATAATATATCATTAAAAAGACACAACAGTCTTTTTACCTCTCTACATATCTCATTCATTTCTACGTCTATCACTTGCAAGAAGCTAGGATTATTCATTAAAAGATGTTGCTAGGTTGGAGTTATTACACAAGATTTTATTTAGATGCTGCATAAAACCTGGTTATGGGTTACAAAAATATGCATGGTTAGAGCATACATACATCTCTCCACATCCATATGGATCACTGTTATGTCATGTGGATGCTTGCATAAAGATACATTGACAGCTCACAATTTTTAGCCCTGGGTGTGAACAAATGTTCACATTTCACATTTCCAGGTGATACTAGGCTGAATCACAGATGTAATTTGAGAAAAAGTGATTCTGAAAGAGACTTGAGCTTAATGCTCTCATTGCTCATTATCTTGGAGGTGGCATCAAGAACACAATGAGTCATCACTCTAAATGTTTTGAGGAACAAAGAGCAGAGGAGAGGAGTCTCAGAGAGCAGGAGAAGAATCAGACAACAGCACATTTTTAAAGATGGATCATTTTACGAAGAAACTATTTGTAGCAGCTTACAAAATGGAAAATATATCAAATGAAAAAACCCTCAAATTTCAACTAAGAATGGCCTTGAGCTGTTGGAGTTGTTGCTGTGCAGGTAGTAACACGGCAGGATGTACATGCTAACAACAGCCCATTATTGATAGGTTTACTGCATTATCAGCTTGATGCCTGTATAATTTGTGAATTTTGATCAGCACACTATTACCCTACGCTTACCTGTCAGTCATCAGTTTCCCTTTCTGTCCATTTTCCTCCCATTATCTTTTCTTTCTACTCCATAATCCATTATTCATTCTGTCTAGAACTTAGATTGCTCCCATCTTTGAGGACCCACCTATTTTTCAAAAAGCCTCTTTCACTTGAGATGGGTGACAGATTGATGAGGAGTTCCAATTAAATGCTCTTTTAATTTCATTATTTATTTCTACTACAGTCATGAGGCTTCATGTTGGCACAACGTAGGTGTCTCTACAACGAGGCACATATTCATCTGCCTTGAAGTCATGTATTTTCTTTAATTGGCTAGCATTCAGGCTGCCACATCTGCCATAGAGAGAGGCAGTGCAACTTAACAGACTGTAGGTGTGGGAGTGCTGCTGCCCACACACACACTCGTCCTGCTTTAGGGTTCAAGCTGATGCCAGTTAACCATCAGCTGCTTGAGCCCTCGCTGTGGCCTTAGCAGTCCGCTGTAAACCAGGCCAGATGGCACCATCCACGAGGGAACACATGGCACCTCATGACAGGCTCTCCAAACGTCAGCATTCTCTCTGAGTTATACAATCATGAGAAATATGCAGAGCTCTCCTTTAAAATGAACACTTAACTGTTCTTAATGAGATTGGGTGTTAATGGAGGCCATGGCCATGAATGCTGCTGACATTCTGAGGTGTCAATGTTGCATATTTTTGCCATCTTTATTGCATTTTGAAGCTTTATCAGTGGCACCCAGCCCTTGTTTGTGCTGCTGTGAGGGCACAGTGAGATGCTATCTAAGGGTGTGTTAACTGCTGTGTTAAGCCGTAATGAAGAATAGATTATGACATTAGGATGCAAGGCACATACCATCCCCACGCAAGGGGGAAGCCCATGGCACAATGATAAGGGCTTATTCTGCTGATCTCATACAAACATGGTTAGTCCTCAGGGGGTTGTTTTGGCCTGGTTCAACATTTACAATGCCGTGTATCACCAAGACAGGTTTGGTTTACTGACGATGTGTCATAAAAAAATTATACGCATTTAAGCAGGTATCCATGCACATATAGCATGGTCACACTCTTGTGCACAAAAAATAAAACATTTCTCTGTTAGAAAGTAATGCACTGACCTTTGAGCCTTCGATCTCGCTTCTACTCACCCTCAAGAGTGCTTTCAAGCCTTCCCTTTGTCCCCTAATTAACTCTCCAAAGTCCCCTTGACCTGGATTTTACATTTGAAACCATTGAGCATGATACTCTTCTCCAAAGAATTCAAGCAGCAGGCTGTTTAATGCAGTAGTATTTTTATAACCTGTTCTCAAACAGTATTGATTTGAAGTTAAAGAGATTTAAATGTAAGGCCTGCTCAATTACAACAATAATTAAATAGGTCCATTTCACTGATTCACAAAGCGGAAATGAATGCATCTTTCCTCCTCAGTTCTGGCATCACAAATGGTCATTTCATCTACTCGGCTTTTGACTTGCATACACTGTCAATATTACTTCAAAGCGCTCCAACCATACTCTCAACACCATTCTTTTTCCATTATTTTCTTTTGTGGCAATAAAGACCAAACAAAAACCAAGTCCATTCCTCTTATCAAGACCCATCATCATTCCAGCCTCTTGGGTTTTCTGCTTTCAAACACCGAAAGTCACTCTGCACCCTTTACAAAGGTCCTCCAATTTGAGTGGGACTGTGTTCTTCAGTCCATAAATATACACATATTCTACCAGTGAATGATGAAATACATCAAAAGCTGTCCATCACTCACTAATGATTTTGACACGAGCATTAGTTGGAAGGTATGCCATTTTATGGCGAAGAGATAAAACAGAGACGGAGAGATAGTCAGAAGCCTAGTGATTGTGCAAAGAGGACATGATATACGAGAGAGTGTGGACTGTCGCACCTTTCATCATCTCCTCCATAAAGTCCAGCCAGTCATGAAATGAGGACGTTAAAATCCCACAGCAAACACAACCATCAAACTGTATGGCTAGCTACCAGACAGCTGGGGATGACTGTAATTGTTATTGGTCCACAACTCGGACAAGTTGCAAATTCAGATTTGCATAAAAGGAATACAATGAAAAGTCTTTAGAAAAAAAAAAAAAAGAGGAGTTATTAACAAAAATGGTCACCAAGTCCTGTTATACAAACATAAAGGTTACAAACTTTAGACTGAATGCAGAATTTTTGACTCCTATCCTTAAAAGATAGAGTTTGTTTGAGGAAATGACTTCATATAATTTATTCATTCATGTCTTTGCTTCATTGAGGAGGTAGAGGTCCAGGTCATTTACATAACATAAATAGCACATAACCACAAAAACACAACATGTGGTAAACACAACAAGAGTGTATGTTCAGATGAAAAAAGTTTAATTTAAACCCTTTAAAACTCTGGTATCTGAAACTTCATTAATACAGCCGGTGAATAAATGTGTAATATTTCAAATGTGAATTAAAAATACTGGTGGGGATGTAGAGCATTTGCATCTGTTCGGCGGGTAAGTAGGATTTATGGAGACTGTAAACCCACAGATGCTTGTCGATGCCTCTACTACAACTCCTCACACTAACTCTCTTTCTCACACACACTCACACACACACCCTGCTACGATGCCTCCCTTGGTTTACTGCATTGCGCCAGCAGAGGTTAGCACAAAAGCAGTGAGACAAAAGAAAGAAAAAAAGAGGAATATCATCAGTGCTACAAAGGGATGGAACAAAACATTCACTGGTAGTCTGTGACTATGGACTTTCTGATTCTTCTTCTTTGATTCTAGAGATACATTTTTTAATACGGCCTCATCAATAGCGCCGGTAGTCACACAAATGCATTTTTCAAACATTTGACAGTCAATAGTCATTATTTTGTATCTTTGTCCCTTGAGTAAAAGGTGATGAAAATTCAAATAAATCAGAAATAGAAATGAAGCAGAGCTCTTTGCTGAAACCAGTATGGCTCAGTACAAGCAGACGTGTGGAAAACCAATATGTACTCACATCTTTCTCAATATGAGCTCAGTTAGAGCTGGGAGTCCAGGAGCTACAACTTGCCAGCTAGGACATCGTTGACTCTCCAATGCTTTACCAGACTATTACAGACACACATTCTTCTGTGTTCAGAGCATGATGCTGCAAGAACCATGTAAGGTGATCTCATGTGATGCAGGCTGATGGAGCTCTAACAGGCAACAATGGAGCTACAGAGCAACTTAACTCTTTAAAAGTGAAAAAAACACATCTTTTATCTTAATACGTAATTTATAAACAATATGATTTTATAACATTATATCCGTAAAGTTAATCACAATGACATAAATGTCACTTTTTACCTTGTATCACTGCAATGTTCACTCAGGACATGCCTGGTTCGGTATTGCATCTGCAGTATAGGACATTAAGTAAAAACAGCATTGAAAACCATCAATTTGTCAAGTTGACACAACAATGTGTCTCAATATAATTGGCATTCAGTGAAAAGGTTTGCCAGGCCAACATAGATCCCTACAAGCAAGAAAAACACTTTACAGTTCACTAAGCTGTCAGTATTGAGGAAACATTGCTATCCTTAACAAACTTAATTAGATCTGAACTCTACCCTTGGTGGGGTTTAGTGATGTTTGGAGGTTGTTTAATTTGCAAACGTTCTGGGAACAAGTTTGCTTTTCCATGAACCAGAAAGAAACTTCACCTTAGTTTAGCTCATATAGCAACAATTTACAACAAAAAAGGGTCATCTTAGTGCACCACATTGAGGAAAAACAACAATTTCCCATGAACAAGAACACTGTCGCAATAGACCTGACCACAGGGCTTGCATATAGTCAGTATATATGACTGTTCCAACAAGGGGCCTTGTTTTGTTTAAACAATCCTACTTCTGTCATGAACCACAGTGGAATGAGAGTTCATCGGTCTGCCTCTGTGAATACCTTTTGCATGCGTTACTGATATCTTTATAAAGGCCAGTAAAACCAAGTTTATAAAAGCTATCAGCTGTTATCAAACAAAATCAAAACATTTGAACTGCATTTCTAAACAAAGTGTTTTTTCTGTTTACTCAATTATGAGTGACATGTTTATGTATGCCCTCATGGAGAAGATGTGGCTCAAGCTCCAAACCAGAACAGAAACTGCTTTGGTAAAACTTGAGTTTGCCTTCTTTATGCAAATGTCAACCACTTCTTAGACTCTTCCTACCGTGCATCCCTGTCCACCACACTACCACCATTTAAACTCAAACTGCAGGACAATTAAAACCCGTGGAGACCTAATTACAGCCAGGACCAAGACTCCAGCTTATTCTAATGGAGCAGCGGAGCACATCCCCAGGGCATAATCTTCTTGCCAGTTAATTATGCTATTATTCTATTATTCTTCACTGACAGAGGAGCCTTGAAGCTAACTTGACCTCAAAGAACTTGAAGAGGGAAAAGAAGAGATGCCCTGTAGAACCACGCAGCTGTGGGTGACTTTATGACTGCCAGACTCCCACCCCCTCCATCTCTCGGCAACAAACAGCGAGTAAGTTCAATAATGAAATGCTGACTCTGGTCCAAATTAAGCCAGTCTTCTGGCCACTGTAATCTCCCCTCCTTCCTCTTGTCTAATACATTTTGTTACTTGCAGATGACAGCAGTGGATTTTGCAGATGCTGATAGGAAATAAAAGTGGAGTTGTGGAGGCTGTTGAAGGGATAAAGAAAGGGTCGTTAGTTTCCTCTGGGACTAAGACGAGCAAAATGCCGGAACTGTAGCGGGGTTGGACGTAAGTCATGACTCATCTTTGTGATCATACACAGATGTGTTCTATTCATGAGTGATTTACTGCTTGCCTACAGGATGTATTCAAAGCCTGTCAATGCTAATCCAAAAGACCTTTTTAAATTTTTTTAAATACCCTTGACCGAGTATCATCCATCAAAAATGGCTATACCAAAGACACCATGGGTAATTTAGGATGAATCGCACATCTCCCCTGTCTTCCATCTCCCGAGGAGAGTGGTGTCACTCAAAGGCTATAATGAACCCCTAATGAACTCCCTTTCCCATGCCAGTACATTTACACTGCATTATCACATCCTGACCCTTGACCTCCCAGTGGAGTAGAGCAGAAAGTGCTCCTGTCTGCAGAGCTCAGTCATTGTATGAGCGTTCACACAGATTGCCCAGCATGAAGGGAGGGAAATGGATAGTATATGCATAATAGAGTGTGTGTATGACTGACCAACACATCCTCCAAACCCTGCCTCTGACTGCTGTACTTACCATCAAAATGGACTTACTGGCCTTTATAAGGACCCCATTCATAGCGGAGTGAAACATTTTTGATGTGCTGCAGAGTTTAGTGGGAAGTGGTAATAGATGTGCCCCCAGGCCCTGGAACAGCAAGGAAGAAGGGAAAGGATATGTGAAATAAGAAAGCAAATGTCAGGGAGTGGGTACTCGCAGCTTTTCTCACACTGTCTATATCTGTTTCTCTCTTCTTTTTTTCTCACTTCCAAAAAACTCTGAGGAATCCAGCTCTCACTCTTAAATTCTGGTTTTCAAACATGGCAAACTGCCTTGACAAATTTCCTCATCACACCTCAAGAAACTCTCCATCAAAGGAAATTCTGTATCTACATTACTCACTGTTAACAAATGATGTGCCAGGGATTGCACCTTGGCCAGAAAAAAATTGAAAAGGAGGGGTGAGGAATGGAAGGTAGAGTTCAACTAATTATCTGATGATGGAATTTTAGTGTCTCCTTCATTATAAAGCTGCTTCTAAGTGTTATTGATCTTAGGAGGAGTGTCTCAGAGCGATGTGGTATTAGAGGGCCCAACTGCTCTGAGGCCATGCATTATTCAACAGGCATTCTGAGACGGGGCCTCGCCTGGGCTTGCCAATTCCTCTCAGGTGGCCTGGGAGTTGCTGCAACTCTCTACAAACCCCACTCTACCTCATCATACATACACACAAGCATATGAAATCCTGTTGTGAAAGCATTAGCATATATACACAACACATGCATGAGCAGGTACACACAAAAACAGAAAAAACACAAGTGTTGACTCTCTGGTTCAAATAATAGCCCCCCCCCCTCCCCCCCCCAATCGACCTTACATTACACAGAGGGGTTAATCTATACTGGGTGAACTCAGTGGTGACTCGTATTCCCAACAAGTCATTTATTTTTTTCTAGCAAAGACACAGCCAGGCAAAAAACAAAACAAAAAGGAAGCTGCGCCTTAACCCTAAGGTTTACCAGTTATTTGAATCATTTTAATCTTTAAACCAAAAGAAACAAATCACTTTTTTTTTTACTAAATTAACATTTAACAGGCCCAAGAAAAGTGAAAGGTTTTATATTTGCACATATTTCTCCCTTTTACAAATATTCTAACTGAAATTCATCTACTTGCTTTTTCCTTTTGATTACTCATGCACATGAATAATGCTGCTGTGCAAGGTCTCTTTTTACCGCTAAAAAAGAAAAAACATAAATGCTAACCTTATTAAAACAGTAATCAAACCAAGAAACATTAATTAAAGTTGCTCAGAAAATTCATAAAAAGCTTTTTCATCTAAACTTACTAGATAGTTTCATCCACTCACCCATTTGGGAGAAGGCTTAAAAGTTTGTGTCTGTATATTTAAACTATTCCCTGGTGGACAGGCAAACAAGACATGAAATCAACAAAAGAACATCTCAGCCATATGTTCATTTATCATAATTAGCTCTGGCTTTTGGTGAAGTGGGTTTAGTCTCATATAATGTATCTTTGTTTTCACTGATTGCAATTATCAAGAAGATCAATGGGTGTTATCAATACCTTACAGCAATTAACATTTAATATCCTTCCACAGCCACTTACTCCATTAATGGCTGATTGATTATGCAGGGCTTGGGAGCCCTGCGGCTTGGAATGGCATGGATCCATTCTGTCTGTCTGTCAACATAAAGGCTGGCTGCTCTGCTACAGAACCTCTGACTCCAACTAATACCTTATCAATATGAGGTTACCTCAGCAAAAGCAAGAAAGATCTTGAGATCCAGGAATTTCTTTTGTTTGCAGTTTGTTGGTTGCTCTTCAGCCACAGACATTACTTATGCTCCCCTCTGCCCACTTGAGTGTTAGCACAAAATGTTTTGCTTGCATTTCACCCTCATATCTGCCACCACTCTAAACACCATCCTTTCCACCCCTGCAGTTCTTCATAATCTAATCAGCACTGATGTATTTTCAGAGCAAGGAGGCACTGCTTTCCATTTCAATCAAATTGAAGCCTTTCAAAAGAACCCATAATGCAATCGTACCCTACAAAATTTAGGCCCAATTTAAGCCCTATAGACTGCAGATGATTGATAAACACTCCACTCCACGTCAGTCTCTTCCTTGTGGCTCTACTTTCCTGCAGTGCATCATCATAAATAAGCTCTCTCTTTGAGTAAAGCAGAGGGAAACTTTAAATTGGCTGAAGTGGAGGACAGGTTCAGAAAGAGGATTCTAGATGAAAATAAATAAATAAAAAGTTCGGAACCTTGACAGGTAAAACATCCAAAGAAATGTAATTGGAAGACACAACAAGTCTCAGTTGGGTGGAAAGGTCTCAGGAACAGCCTCTCCATTATCAAGTGAGGAGGATAGTGAAGCAGAGAGGGATTATATGGGGGGAGGGGGACTAGGAAGGTTTCGTTTGATAAACACTTTGTTTTCTGCTGACGATCAGGAGGGCAGAGCGTGGGACACTTGAGGGATCAATAGACTGATTTGTTCCTGGCTCTCTATGTTCCTCAGACCCCCCACTTCTCCCTTGGATAGAGGAAAGAGGCACAGGAAAAAGAGGGGGATGAGGAGAAGGGGTGATGCGACAAGGAAACAGACACTAAAATCACATAGGAGAACAAAAAACAGTAAAAAGGTTGGCAAGTCAGAATAGTACATAAATGATAATGTGGTGAGATAATGAATGAAAAGAATGCTGTTGGTTTGGAAAAAAAGTGGCCATAAAAATAAATAGTCACTGGTCTACAGCTGTTCTACAGAAACATACGCTGTCACATAATTCTTCCTTCATTCTCCCTGAACATCTACAGTTTAGTCTACGTATCTTGAAATAAATAAATAAAACAGTATCTCTCCACTCCCTGCTCATCTCTTTCTTGGGGCAACTTTATTCAAGAAGAGATGATGAGAAGAGGAGGGGAATGGTTCCATAATAGCATAGCAATTTTGTGACTTCTCCACAAAAGCATAAGAGGCCCGGGTGCAAAATGGCAGCGAGCAATTGTATCTTCAAAGATTTCCATTGCCATTAAAGCATTGTTCACCCACGGAGGCTTTGGTGTCAGTCAAAAAGCTATAGCGCTGCAAATCACTGTCTAAGCCTTCATCGTTCTCTTGGCAACAGAAAAGCATTATTGCTCGACAGTATGCGAAGATCCAATTTAATCAATGACTGCACTGCTCATAATTGTTCACCTCTTGCCAATTAAATATCCAGAGAAGAATCATTTTAAAGGTTGTGATCCAACAGGAAATTGCAGCTCTCTTTTCTGTGTGATTACAATCCTTCAGGAAAGAAAAAAAAAGGAATAATAACCCCTTGGCTTTGATGACAGCTTTATTCGAGATAGGAGAAAAAGTTGATCTTAGCCTGAAATTGGTATTGAGCTGTGCATTTTAATGAGGCTCCATTTCAACTTTACATCATCACTAAGATAACAATAATCATCAAGAATACAGTGTGGGGTGTGTGTAGAAGTTTTGTTTGTTGCCAAAGACAATAAATGGCAAATGAGGATATTAAAAAGCAAACATATTGTCTGAGCTGAGCAGAAGTGCTGCCTATAGCAGCATTAAAGATATCTCATCTGCAGGGTTTGTCAATACCAAAGGCTGTGACACAGAAATGGTACTAAGAAAAAGGCCAAAGGAAGTCTTTCAAAAGTTTCTTATTAAAGCTGTCACTTTTCTCTCTCTCTTTGCCACCTGCTTGTCTCATTAATTCCCTGGAGGTTTTTTCCATAAGGTTAGCAGCAAAAATATAAAAAACAAATATGATAATAGCAAAAATACACAAAAGACAAATCTACCCACATAAATGAGGAACACAGCCAGGGGTGAGTAGATAAGAAACGGAACATAAATGAAAAGCATGAAAGTATAAATGGTCCACAGACTGCAGGTATAAATATGTATTATGAACCTTGCTCCACTGGTGCGTTGCTGTGGGCTTCCATTCTTCCTCATGGAAAACAGCCATGGATGCTGTGTTTTAACCAATCATATTTGCCCGTGGGCAGGTCGTTTTTGATGCAGGGGAGCACAGTAATCTCAGCCAATCCGTTTCTGTGACTGCTGGGGCTTCTGGGTCTGTGAGGGGAGTGGTAGAAGGAGGAATGCGGTAGGCAACTGCAGTTATAGCCTGTGGCTACAAAAATGCAGTAAACCTCCAAAAACTCAGATTTTTGCTCAATGGAATGAAGTTTACCTGATTATGACAAAACAAACCTTTTCAAAAGGTCCAAACAAAACAAAAACAACAATAGAACTCACAGACATGTTTTGTGGTAAAAGCAAAATATTTTTCACACCCACAATGTGAAGGGAACTCAAGGGATTAGCCAGCTGTGTAGCCTTAAGAAAACCACTAGTCAGTGAACATAGTCAGAGAAAAAATGACTAACTTGCTAGGGAGCATAAAGATTGGACTCTGGAGAAATGGAAGAAGGTCATGTGATCTGATGAGTCCAGTTACCTTGTTCCAGAGTGATGGGAGCATCAGGGTAGGAAGAGAGGCAGATGAAGTGATGCAGCCATCATGCCTCGTGCATACAAGCCTGTGGGGGCGGTCTATGATCTGGGGTTGCTGCAGTTGGTCAGCACTATAGATTCAGCAACATTATGTGCCCAAAGAATGAGGTCAGCTGACTACCTGAATATACTGAATGGGCAGGTTATTCTATTAGAGGATTTTTTTTTCTTCCCTGATGGTATGGTCATGTTCCAAGATGACAATGCCAGGATTCATCGGGCAAAAATTGTGAAAGAGTGGTTCAGGGAACATGAGACATGAGGCCACCACAGAGTCCAGACCTGAACCCCACTGACAATCTTTGGGATGTGCTGGAGAAGGCTTTGTGCAGTAGTACGACTCTTCCATCATAAATACAAGATCTTGGCGAAAAATGTATTAAAATCTGTACAGAAATAAATGTTGTGACATTGCAGAAGCTTATCAAAACAATGCCACAGCAAATGTCTGCCATCATCAAATTTAAGGTGGTCCAATTAAAGAGTGTGTGACTTCAGTTTGCTTCATTATAACCACTTCAAGAGAGGGAGGACCAGAGAAAAGAAATCTCACACTTCTTTTTAACATAAAGTACATTTTTATTGTCTATGGGAAAGTACATATCAGATAGTCAACTCTTATATGCTGGCATCCTGTAATTGTAAAATGTGTCCATAGAGGCCACTGTTTCTACTGCTCAGCTGAAGTCAACATCTCAGTATTGCAATATGGATTCAGTAATGACAGATTATTTTGCTGTGGGTGAGTCAAGCAACATATTTCATCCTACAACCAAAACAAGTTAATATTTGCCATTTTGTGCCCTGTGAGGAATCATTAAAAAGCATTGTGGATCAACTCTACATAATTATTTGCTTTAAAACTACATTTATTTCTCCAACATGCACTTTTGTTACATCTTAAATGATCATGGGATGATCAGAGATGTTGCCATTCTTTTATAACTAGCAGATGATTACAAAAGAACATCTTAATGCTTGTTTACAAAACCTAACCACACCTGTACTTTCATTGTTGTAACTCTACATAATTCATAAAAAGGCTCAACAGGAACCAGAGGCTATAAATGAAGCTGCTTGAGGCAGACATTTTGTGCCAGTTGTAAAATTACAGCTGGCACCTTTCTCTTCCACTCATCTATCATCATGTAATGAGTGCATGAATGTATCACTGTAGAGCTCATGGTTCTCATTTTCTAAACAGGAAAACAAACCTGGCAAGTGTGTGAATATTCTCTAATTTAGTTTCTGAGGAAGATTTCACTAAGTTGTGCCATTATGCTTTACTTTAAATCTGGAGATTTGTTAAGCCATTTAAAGACAAACTAAGTCACAACACCTTTAATTTGCTGATTGGTCTGGTATTTATCTGACTGGAAACAAACAACTTGCAGAGAATGTCTAAATAGAGAAAGCTGATTCACCGGTTTTATTTTAATTGAGTTTTAGAGTGATATGCTTTAATGACTTGGCAGTGTGTCATGATGCAGCTGTTATGGGACTTTAATCTAGTAGTGCAACTTCATTTAACTGTGAACATATGGAGACAGAGGAGGCCAACAGTTGTTTTGCACAAAGTGAACACAAACTTTGGATGAAAGGTCACTGTCATTTTCTATCTACAAACACAATTTTACATAATATGCAAAAGAGACTCACTTTACTGTCTAAACCATACAAATTCTATACATTGTATGACATATAAATATGTATGGCCTAACATGACAATATATCTGAATCTGTCTGATGCTGCAGCAGTTCAAATAACCTCGACTAGAAAGTACCATATCTAACACAATCTCCATGTCTAACAAACAGAAAAAGGGGCTTAATCTTGTCAAATACGGCACAAAGCAATCACAAGGGCTGATCTGCGATGAGGGAGATGGATTATAATCAAATATAAGTTCACAGTCTGGCTATCATCCTGTGGAATTAGATGTGGCACATCCATAGACCATAGGAGTGATATGAAAAGGCTTTTTGTGGATGGATTTTTTTCCCCTGCTACTTTTAAGAACTGCTTTAACATGATATTCCCATATTCCATAGCTGTGGGAATTAGGGGATATCTGAGATTTCAAATTCTTTACTACTTTTACTTACTTTTAATTCATTAATCTGAGTCGCACGCAAAAAAATATTGTCGACCAATCTTAAAAGTTCATAGTTTAGCAAAATGCTTTAACCAAATAGAAGACCTCAGCAGTGGATCAGTTAATACGGTCACACAGCAGACTGTTTGACTTCAGGATCTTGATAAGGTGTGTTGCATTATTTATAGTCATCATAGGAGCCATTCATTACCAACCCTTCAATAACTGACACAAACTGATGGATAGTTATCTTGTTAGAAGAAAATTATTCAATGGGCACATTACACAATTTTAATGGATGGTTAAATATTGCTGAGCACTTGACTTGCTAGCTAAAATCTCCCTAATTAACATCAATATGCATCCAATGTGTTTCCAAACAGGAAAGGTTTGTAATAATACACATAGAGGAAGAAAGAGGTGCATCAATTTTACAAGCTCAAAATTTTGAAAAAACAGGATCCATTTACTAATAATATTGGAAAAAGTTTAAGTATAATGTACTAAAAGTTATGTTAATGCAAGAATCAATACCAGATCATTTCAATATAATAATGAATCATTAACAGATATTTTTGTTCAGGGCTTCTGGAAGTGTCCTGTGTGGACATTTGCAGTCTGCATGCGCAATTTGTGCCCTTGTGTATATATACTGTGTTTCACTAATGTCCTTGCAGGTGTATCCTCTCCCTGAGGCTTGAAGTAATTGTCACCAATGTCAAAAGGGAAAAAAATGGCAGGGAAACAAAGAGCCATGTCCATGCAGGACAAACGTTCAGTCAAACTGCCTTGTGGGACTCTATAACAGGACCCTTCTCAGCTAGTTTTTTGAGGGCAGGCCTCATGGGCCTTTGGGTTTCAAGCAGAAACAGCACTGAATGTGTATGGCTGGACATTAGGACATAAAGTTTCTCCAATTCATACACAGCCTGCTAAAGCTGGTAATAAATCTGACTAGTTTCAGTGAATTTGGGGAAATCAGTTGTGAAATATTTAATCTAACATAGACCAACAATATTTAAGTTAACCAACACACACACACACACACACGGTGCAGGTACAGCTTCCCCAGCTGATTGGCTGTTACGTGCAGCGTAATCTCCCTGTGGGAGGAACAATACTCAAGCAACAGAGAACTGAGAGCATTCAGAGGAAAAACAGTCTGCTGCATCAGAGCCAAAATAACCCTGTTTTAAGTGGATTCATCATTTCGGCCGTCCAAAACATTAAAAAGGCCGATGCAGATAAACGTCAAAATGCGAAATATCAGAGCAGATAGTCGGCCAGGCCGATAGTTGGTTGTTCCCTAGTTGTTCCCCCCCCCCAGAAAACAGCCACACTGATGAGAGAAAGACATCAGGAGAGCTGCTCTTAACACAAAACCCATTAAGCCTACTTTGTAACTCTGCACAACATAATGTAGCAATCTTCTCTTAACAACAGGTGTTACACAGGAATCAGCAAGGAACTGGGATTTCTTTTTTAGAATAAATTCTTAATATCAAAATTTACTCGTTTTTAATGTTTCAGAACATCATGCTAAATAGTCTCACATTTGAAGCTGCACTAGGAAACCGTTGCATAAATTAAGAAAGGATGGATGGACGGACGGACGGACGTTCTTTTTCCAACTTTACTATAGGAGGCTACTCTTGTCCAATAGTTTGTGTTGTCACTCACTCGACCTCTGCATTTTTCCCATGTTTCATTTAATGCTATGAGACAGGTGTCCTGTAGTTTTTATATATAAAGAAAAAAGAATATTTGTTTCAAAATTTTATCTGCATATTTCAGATATATGAAGATATTCTTCATGGTTATCGCAGATAGAAATGCAAACTATGATAATAGCCATAATCGTCACTAAAAGAAAAATAATATTCAAAAGTGGGTGCAAAAGTTTGCACACTCCAAATGCTAGCTTTTTTGCAATTTTTCCATTAACAGAAAAAAGATTAAAACCTGGGATCTTGCATTGTAGAAAGGGGGTGAGAACTAAAGGGTTTTTTTAAGCCATACCTTTGCAGCTAGAGAAGATTGGATGATGCTATATGCAATATTGAAATACAATAAAAATACAAGATGCAATACTAACGAACATCATCTTCACAAACAAACATTTCTCTCTTTTTCCCTTTGTTTTTTATAAGAAGAGTAAAGCTACCAGGTGCATGTACAATACACACCAACAGCACTGGTGAACAATCATGCACACAACTAGGCACAAATCTTAAGCCATATACACTAAAGCCTTTTTTCACCCTTCAGTGCACACACCTAGGAGTAAATAGGAGATGGTGGACATGTTTGTGAAATTGGCTTTGAGCTTTGAGCCCCTAAATAAGTCAAGGGTTGAGCCATGGAATTTGAGTTTGTGGCACCAGAGACGCTTGAAAAAAGATAAACATGCTCAGTGCTTTCCCTTTAGGGTTCATTACTCTGCCGATCCCGGGTGAGCTAGAGTTGAGAAGAGTTAATTCTTACCAAGTAGAGAGAAAAAATGAAAAAAAGAAAAAAAACACATTAACTGAGACCTATCCATCTTCTCAGTGCTGACACATTCATTTAAATCTCTTATTTCTAGAGTAGAGGCAGAATCATCCTCCTCTATGCGTGAACCAGCATACAGGAGGAGAGCAACTGTGCATGATGCTTTTTGGTGTAAAAATCTGTCATCGTGATGTTTTCAATTTTAAAAGAAATCCAGCATTTCCTGCTCTTTTGACAAATTAAAATGGTATTTTCCATGGATTAATTTTGTACATCTGGGAGTATATTCATAATGCTAATGCAGGTTGCTGCTTTTTCATTTGCTCCAGGGAGTGAAACTGTGATTTGGGGGAGGAGTTCCATTAATCTACCCACGGCGCATATTTCTAACATGGGCCACATTAGAATTACACTTGACATTTCATCAACAAGAGGTCCATAAGACCTTTAAGGCAAACTATATGTAAAGATGAAATATTGCAGTAATAGTTGCCAAGTCTCAAAGATGAGGTCAATCTTCTAATGGAAGCTTTTCAAAGAAAGTTTTTATTCCTCCATCTTCTCAGTGTTTCCTTGTCCGCGTTTCCTACTCTCATTAATCTTTACCCAAGTGTCCCCACTACCTGGTGATTACATATTCCAAGTGGTTTTGTCACCGGGTCCCTGGCTGGCTGGTGTTATGAGCAGTCTTAGAAAGGGATCTGCTAACTTTAATCAAATCAGCCCCGGGTGTCACAAGCACCCCCAATGAAGCTAGCTTTGTGCCCGGTCTGCCAGTATTATACCCTATTAAGAAACAATGGCAGGGAGCTCTCACACACACACTCACACACACACTGATTGACACTAATGAAATAAAGAATTAAGAGCTCAGGAGCCCTGGATCTGCTTCACAGGAGTATTATTACAAAAGGGACAAAATGATTGATGTCATTAGACATCGACTGTGTCATATCAAACAAGTTTTACTGAAATAATATCCATGGTGGGTTTGATGTTTTGTGAAACAGAATTCAAACAGTGAGATAAATAGTTAAACCTTTACAGCTGCTGTGGCTCTACTGCAACATTTGGAGTGTATTATATAAAACCTTAAATAGAATAAGTTGACGTTATTTCACTCTTTTAAATACTTTGCAACCCCTTAACAGGGACATTATAATGCCATCCTAGAGGATCATGTGTGTAGCCAGTCTACAATCTCAATCCATTTCC
>JAOXYM010000025.1:15854813-15870252 GCA_028567055.1 Leptatherina wallacei | reverse complement strand
GGGGGGGGGGGGGGGGGGGGGGGGGGGGGGGGGACTAGAATAACAATGATGATGATAAAACACCGGCATAATGATAATCAGAGTACAAAAAACAGTGGGGAGAAGAGATAAACCTTCAAATTTTGTCATAAGGATGTAGTTTTCTTGTTGGCCATACTTACTTTATATAAACAAACATATATAAGTAGCCTCTTGCATAGATGTGCTCTGCCTGTGCATGTCTAACACTGCTTTCACAGAAGTTCTGCTTTTCTTAAGGCAGAAATGTTTCTATCAAGTGCAAAGTCAGCAGATTGATGTTGAGCCTTTCCCGATGTCAAAGCGCACACGGACAAGATACAGAAATCCAAGATGCATTTGACGGCAAGTGAGCACTATGCATGCTAGTTCCCAATTATTGGAGTGTGTGCGTTAATGAGTGAATTAGAAACTAACTATAAAGCACTGTGTATAGTAAAATCCTGCTAGGGTTGGAAGGCACTGCATAAATAGAGACCACTTTTGTTGTAATGAGCCGGTGAGATGTCCAGCCGCCTGAATATACCCCGTTGTTTACCAGCTGTTAAAACAACCATTTATTGCACAACAGAAGCTGTCAGGTTCCCCAATTATCTTGGTCACAATAATCAGCGTGCATGAGGAGCTGTCGGTGTATATCCCGGATATATAGCTTTTCACGTCAAAATACGCAGATTGGTGACAAAGATATTCTCCACAATACAAACTATTCTTCTTTATGCTTTCATTTATTTTCATTCTAATCTCCTTTCCGCAGATCTTGATGTCGGCACATTACATTTTGCCAGTGTTGGATATTCCAATAAGTCTCTGAACAGGTTCATTATCAACACTACATGTCTAATAAGGCATGGAGACACAAGGAGGAAATAAGTGGAAAAATAAGAGGCAGCTCACTGAAATAAATGTCACCATCTTGTCTTTAAATTTCCTGCTTATTTTTTCCCATTTATCCTGTTTTTCTTGGTCTTGATTATAATCTCCTGTTTTTATTGTCAACAGGCTGTGACTAGAGAATAAAGGCTCTTTTTCCAAAAGTTTTGCTTTTATAATTTCTAAACCACGGTGGTTTGTATTTACCTTAATATCACGTCTAAAAGAGAAATAGTAGGAAATAGAAGAAATGGGGAAGGGAGAAAAGAAGTACAAGGAGTACAATCTTACAATGATAAAAACAAATGTAAAGAAGGTAAGCAGAGAAAGTCTGACCAAAAATATGGAATCAATATTAAGGCTATAATATATGTGATAATTTAAATGTTCTTCCTCTGTTCACAATTTCCTTCCCTCAAGCTGAATGGAGAACTGCAACAAAACAACAGGAGCACTTCCAATTTAATATCCCATTAAATTACAAAGAGCATTCATCACTGACAACATACTTGAGGGGATTCTCCAGGGAGAGTGATCTCCAGGAAGGTCTGCAGGAGCAGCTACCTTTAAACCAGTGACAGGAGAGCTGTAAAGTCATGTGATCATCTGAAAACCTCTGACTGCAACTAATTGGATGATTGATATTGTAGAAAATACATCTGAATTTTCTAAGGTTTTAGTTTATCATTTAAACCACTGCTTCCATTGACAGACTGAGCCCTTGTGCTTTCTTTGAACAGTGATAATGTTCCATACGAACTACTGAATATCCTTCTTAAAATCTCAAGGACAAAACAATAGAAGTCCAAATATTCACTAACAGACACTATATACAGACAACAGTTAAAGAAATGCAATTAAAAACTGATTTAATTTGATGTCAATTTATGTAAGCTCATAATTAGGGGCATATTTATACATCAGCACTAAAGATTGTAAAAACTTCCAGTTGTGGTGCAGAAAACTAAAGTAAATGCAGCACTATTTAGTCAGATGGAACATTCTGTAACCTGGATTTAAAAGTAAAACAAAATCTTTTACTATAAGTTCATACTGACCTTTGTATAACAAAAAGTAGCTGTTCGGTTACAGCAGAGCTTTTACTTTCATGGTGCAATCTGCCAGTGATTTCTGGTTATGGTAGATACATCTCAGGCTCCTTTTGCAAATACTAACACTTTATATGTATATTCTGCAACAAACAGCTAATTTAACGGCAGAATCCACAGTTGAATTAGATGCAATCTAATAAGAAATAAAATAGCATAAATCTTAGATTAATTTTCTTTGAGCGTTTTCAGAGGGAAGCATGAATGAATGAGGCCTCGACTTTGCAGAGCACCGTGAACCTTCTACAGTAGTCACATTTCAAGGTTAATCTGTGGTACTCCAGTACCCCCTGGTGACCATGTAATGTGTCTCACTTTTTAGTAACTAACCAGAAAAATGAACATGTACTAGTAGACTATCAGCATTCGAGGGACGCTTTGAAATGCTCACAGAACATTGACTGAAAAGGCAAAACCACATTACTGAAGGAATGCTGAGTATGTCGGTTACCGTTAACATCCACAAATGTATTGATGTTTAAGATGTTACACCCCAGTAGCTTTTAGATCTTAACAGCTGCCTGGTGGAAGAATTTGAGCAACCTCTTGACCACATATGCAGAAAAACACAACTACTGAGAAACCCTTAAACAAGGCAGGCATCTGACAATTTCCCCAAGGCAACTGCTTAGCAACCAGCAGCGCAAAATTAACATAGTTGTATTGACACGAACGAAATCCAGCAGGCATAAGTGAAGAGACCACCTGATTTTCTACCAAGCAAAAAGCTGTTTAAAAAGCAGCTGAGTGAGAAAAATGTTGAGGATTTCACTCAAGAAAAGAGACTTATTACCAATGGAACTGCAAACTACAAAACTATTTTAATAATTTAGAACAAATCAACACCTGCTGCTGTGAATATTGGCAGCTAGTTTATTATTTTGGACTCTGACATGCATCCACATTATAATGCAACATGTAAGAATTAGATACAGCCTAAATTAACCAGGGGAGGCAAAAGCTGCACTTTCTCTCGTGACTAATTTTATGACATCAAAAGGAGGAAGTCTTGTTGGTTGAAGCTGCATTTTGTGGTTTAGGTTGATTAATCCTTGCATCAACTACTCTTAATTACTCTCCAATTTCAGTTTTAAAAGGGTACAATGAGTATCATTTCCCATCCCCAGCACATACCGCTTCTTTTCGTTGTCTTCACCCCTCGCCAAGGCTTGTGACGGTCAACACAATTACCTACAATTATCCTCACTTCCAGCTCACCAATTACATCCATTATTGATTCCAGACCCCCAGGCTGCAAGCCTTATCTATACCCAGCCATAGCTCGTGAAGGGGAAAGCAGAATAGGACTAAATAATAGGACTAAATAATAGGACTTTGGTTCATTTACACTCTCCAGCTTTTCACTCCATCTATGTCACACCATCACCTACTGAACGCTTTAGACTGCAGTGCCCTTGAGAAACAACGTGAATGAATGAAAGAACCGAAGCCTCTAAGAGGCTATGATTCTGCTAATCTAAAAAAGAGAGTGAAACGTATTACACATCTTAAACCCCTTCCGGGGTCAGAAACCTTAATAAACCATGTATCATATATCCAAAAGCTGCATTTTTGTATAGAAAAACACAACAAATCCATCTGAACCAGTCAACACAGTTCTGCTTGTAACAACTTATAGTATACCCAACTATTCCAGACTGTAGTTTGTCCATCATGTAGGCAAGTCAGTGACAACAACTCATCCTGTCCATTCAGGTAGAAAACAGTGACAGACAGACGGGCGGATGGCAGTGTGACAGAGTGTAAGGAAGGTCAGTTACACAGCATGGAAACTGTAAAATGTGTAATCACACTGCAGCACTCTCCTGCCACACTTTTGAATATGATACTTGCGGACATTTAGTGAGACACAAACATAAGCTGCTGTCATCACACACTAATGTAAAACATCCATCATCTTGAATACATGCCAGAGCACCTGCAGAGAGCCGCATCAGTGTTGCCCTACTGCCACCTCCTGTCACAACAAACTTTAGGGGCCGAGTTCCAAGTATGATTTGTAATGCAATACTGCCCCCTTCAGGACTTATAGTGAAGCACATGGAAGGGCAAAAATATCTTACACTTTAGAAAATACACTGAAGCATCAGGGACTTACCTTGTTATACTTTCAGTCCATTTCTCCACCGAGTCACTACTTTATCAGACATCCAGAAGTTGCACATCACATACTGAGTTCTTCAAACCTGTTTGGGGTAACAACTAGATCAGGTTTACATCCTCAAAGGAGTCCAGTTATTTTCAAAATTTACTGATAGCCAGGTGACTTTGGGCCATTTGTTTTTTGGTGGGTTTTTTTTCCAAAAAGTTCTGGCATACACAGCTGTGTATTTGGATTGGTCCACTATTGGCAGGCAATTTTTGGCCCATTTATGGTTGTGTGACTGCATCATTTTTTTTTTGCAGAACTTGGGTCATTTTTGGAACTGAGAATTCACACATTTAACCCAAATTTCCCAACAATTAAGTGTGAATGCTGAACAAAATTAGAGTAAGATGCAGATTGTGGTTCAGTGAATTGAGCCAGTGCGCTTGGGCCGCTTCTAATACGTTTTAAGTCATTATAAAATTATTCTAACTATCTGGTTGACACACAAATCTTAACAAAAGCAGCCTGAGGAAATGAAAGGATTTGTTAGAAATAAAGGTGTATATCAGATAGTATTTAAAAGCTTTTTGTGTGTTTGCTTGCTTGTTTGTTTGTATTGGACATTCTCTGAGTTACATTTTTGGTCTCACAAATTAGCTTGAAGGGTAAAGGCATTTAGGTCAACAAACCTACTTAAACTGTCAGCTTACGTAGTTCAATTCACACTACAGTGGACATATTTAAAAAGAAAAAACACTTTTTTAGTTAAAATGTCTAGTTTATGCCTCATGAAATATCACAACAATATTTAAAAAAATTAAACTATATGTAGAAAAGCGTTTACTGACCTGTACAGGTATCGACATTCACGTGGAAAGTTGCCCAGGTAACCTCAATGACACAGGTGCTGCTTAATTTGAGTACCTTGAAAAAACTTCTTTAGGTCTAAAGTATTTTGCTTCTTTGATTTTCTGCCTTTTCTTTTTATAACTTGGTAGTCGCGGTTAACAAGATTATAACATTACCTTCTGTTGAAATTCCATGTATTATTTCAATGATTATTTAGTAGTATAATATTACAAAAACAAAATCAAGAGTCTGCAGGAGTTGAACCCAGTGTAACTAGAAAGGGGCGTGGTTTCCCAGGTCTTACTGTGGCATTCACGGACTGTGCGGAATATTAGCTAAAACTTAATCTAAATTCAATGAAAAAGCAGAGATCCTGCTGGAAGATGCACATTTATATCGTTTTTCAACATGATCTTACATGAAGAAAAGTACATGTAATAGGTGTTTATAAAGTGAAGTAAATAGTGCAAAATTAAATACTAGTAGTAGTTCTCCTTTTTCTTCTTGTCAATGTTTTGTTTATTTTTGTTTTGTTACCAATGTAATTCTTTGTTTTCTTGGTAGAGTTTAATTTAGATTTCTACTCATAAAAAAATGAAGTTGGGAAAATAATCTGTTGCGTTCTTTTTTAGACATGGGCGATGCTACTATATTGTCACAGAAAAATATCAGAATCTTACTTCTTTTTTACTCATTTTTTTTATTTTTTATTTTTATTATTATTTTTTACAAAACAAGTAAATGAAAGAATAACCAGAAAGTATCATTGTGGTGGTTTGCTTTTCTGGGTTTCCTTTTATTGTTTATGCATGTATATCATTGTGACTCTTGAATGTAGAACTCGTGAGAGACACCTGAAGGCAGCACTAGTGCAGATCAGTGTTGTGTGCGCTCTGTTCGTTGTGTTTAGTGCTGGCTCCCCTCTGTCCTCCATTAAAGCCCGGCTCCATCCCCGCTGTACGGCGCAGGCCCGAAGTAGCGCAGCCGCTCTGAGGTTAGTGCCCTACCGCGCAATCTCCATCTATTTCAGCCCCGGCGCAGCCGCATCATCAAACCCGGCAGCGTTGCGGGCTAAGATGCAGATTGTTTAGATGTTGACTGGAGCGCCATTATTTAACTTATGTAGCTTATTGTCGGGAATCATGTTGTTGGCGCGTATCGACAATAAGCTCGGAGAGAGTGGAATAGCAAGGGGATGAGCTGCAGGCCGCTCGGCCTGTCGTAGCGTTTTGTTTTGTTTCATATTGCGCGGGTTTTATGCTAGCTGTCACCTTACTACGGTTTACCGTCTACCGTTCAGAGAAATCATTTTTGTTTTGTTGTCTGAAGCAGAGAAATGGCATTTCTTTTCGATAACAGTTAATGTTCATTTAATGACCCGCTATACACCGCCAAATGGTTAGCAAGGAAGCTAATTAGCTGAATGTTGGACATTGCTAGCTTAGCTCCGTTGAGAAGTCGTTGATAACCCACCCGGCAGGTCTCCTAATATTACACCACTGGAAATAACTAAGCCTATTTCAGACGGGCAGGGTTTTCCCTGTCTTAGTGCTGTGGAATATCAGTTTTGTTGCAGACTTTGTAAACGATTTAACATTTACATTATTGCCTTATCGTGCATCTTCTCATTTATCCCCTCACCGTACTGTACATAATATTGAGGATTGTCAGCACACTTGTATGAATTTACAACATTTCTTTTTCTTGCCAATCTTTTTCCAATTATGCTTATTTTTCCATTCATTTTTCTTTTAAAGAGAAAACGGTTAAATTAAAAGACTTACTTAAATAAATGCTTAATAAATCATTTCCCCATTATTTTCCCAAAGTTATTTCCATTCAGCTGCCGCTTTCAATTTCTTTTAGAAACGCATCAGAAGCTAATTATTGACTGAAAAATGGGTTAAGTGAACAAAACTCGTACGTGTTGATTGTTTCATTGTGCTTTATAGTGTCAGTGCCTTTCCCCTGTAATAACCCAATAGTTGACACACACACATACACACCAATTTCACCTTTTCTGACACAGTGAAGACTCCTTGTCTTCACTGTGATGGCATGAAAAATTGAACAGAAAATGTTTTTATACGGTGGTATGTATGTTTATTAACCTAAGAAACATCAATTAGTGTGAGGAATGCATGTCTTGGAAAATTAATCACGTGTAAGATCTGGACTTGAAGAAGTGCCCCCTACAGGCAGATCGCAGCCTTGCATTGGCTGCACTGACACATTGACATACTTCATGTTCAAAATAAATAAGCATCAGTTTTAATCCATTATCAGTCTAAATTAAACTTCATAGTTACTACAGGTATCAAACAGTGCTGCATTAAGTCCACTTAGACTAAACATCCTTTTTATTTCTCTGTGCCTTCTCATGTCTGTCCTCCTACCTTTGGCATGATAATCTATCAAGTGCTGTTTTTCATTTTAAAGGATGACAACGTTCCTTATGGGACAGTAGTGCTACAATCAACAATACACAATTTTATCGTTTGTAGAAGCCTGATAATAAAGTCATTGGCCAATACACCAGTAAAGATTTTAGTGGCCTTTTAGGCACATTTTGCTTCATGACATTTTATTAATGGTTAATGGATAAATATTTCAATATGAAAAAATAAATACATAGACCACTTTTAATCACATTTTGTTCAGTTTTGGAATATTAATAATTATAGATGGCCAAAAATATTGTCATAATTTTCTAAATTATATGCTATGATTTTTTTTTTATATAAATACATCAGTGCAATCACAAACAAAAACAGACTGCTCATTGATTAGTGTCCTCTGCATCTAAAACATAATGTGGATTTGTTGTTATTGATCTCTAGAAATTAGTCAGTGTGGGGAAACTGTTTAATAGGTTCTATAATGTCCACAATATCTGGAGACCAGTCGAGCTGAAGATAGGCCCTCGTTGACAAACTTATATCTAAATTAGATTTTTTTATTGTTCCGAAATTATTAACATCTGATGTGCTTTGATCGTCAATCAAACAGCAGATTAAGACTGGTAGGTAGAGGTCAGAGAGAAATGTAGTTACAATGATGACTGAGTTTCCTCTCTCCCTCCCTGGAACTGAAAAGCCAGTTTCCTTTAGGTTACCTGTAACAGATCTTCAAGTTGTAATGATGACTGCATGTTTACACTGATAAGAGATAAAGAAAATGATCACTATTGTGCAGCATTGTGCTAGATATTGTTTCTCTTTTTCTCTGTAGTTATACTGTGGAGCTAGCTGTTTAGACCAGGTGGCTGATGATGGAGGAGCACGGCGTTCACCAGACGGAACACATGACCACCATTGAGGCAGGCGCCGTCAGCCAACAGGTCCGGCAAGTGCACTTAGGGGCATCATAATTAAATTGTGAAAATGACATAATATGAACAGACAGATTCCCATCGTCGTGCCAGCATCCATTCTGTTAAAACTACTCTGCCAGCTGGTTAGATTATTGGATAAGAACAGAAACCTTCTTCCTTAGAAATATGCTGATATTTAAAAATATAAACCTATCTCACTCAACTCCTTCTCTGTGTTTAGGTACATGTGGCCACCTTTACAGAGACATCTATGATGAGTGCTGAAGAAGACTCGACGTCCTCGCCAGATGATGACCCTTATGATGACACAGACATCCTCAACTCAGCTGGCACTGATGAGGTCACTGCTCACCTGGCAGCAGCAGGTAAGTCAAAATTCTAGCCATGCAAGAAAAAACCTAGCAGTGGTGAAATGCATTCGAAAACACTCGCAAAGTTTTCCCAGCAAGCATCTTCAAAAAATCAACCTTTTTTTTTTAAAGGTTGTTTATAGAAGTTAAATTGGATCTCTGATGACCTGTAATTTTCCAATATGACATCCAGATCATGACAAATCAATGTAATGCTGTTAACTGAACAGCAGGTGGTGCCAGTGGATTTTACAACCCTAATATGCCGTCCCTTGACTGGTTTGACACTTTCTGAATTAAAAAATGATGCCAGTGACTTAGAACTGCTAGTTCTGTTAAAAATAAAATCTTGCTTTAAAGTATAGATAAAACTAACTTCATATTTCACACATTAAGATTAACAGAGTGAAAAGGCAGAAAGGGGGAAAACCAGATAAACTACAGAATGTTTTCATCTATGATTAGCTTCTTCTGCTTTTTGAACCTGCTCTCTGTTTTGCTTTTTTGTCTCAGGACCAGTGGGCATGGCGGCTGCTGCTGCCGTGGCGACCGGTAAGAAAAGAAAAAGGCCTCACATCTTTGAGTCCAATCCTTCAATCCGCAAGAGGCAGCAGACCCGTCTGCTCAGGTGAATTTCCCTCAACATCCTCCACCCCCCAAACTTTGAACATTTTATAATGATATGCTTTGCAGCTTTTAATCTAAACGGGGAGGTAAAAGATGCTGTGTGTGTTTACAGGAAACTGCGAGCAACGCTTGATGAGTATACCACCAGGGTGGGCCAACAGGCCATCGTCTTGTGTATCTCTCCCTCCAAACCAAACCCCGTGTTTAAGGTGTTTGGTGCAGCTCCGCTGGAGAATGTGGTGAGTGTTTTTGTTTCAGCTGTAGCAGATTTTACATGGTCTCTGATAAGCCATTTACCATTTGAACAACTTGTTTATTTTGGTTCAATAAAGTGTCAGTTGCTTTTATTGGACTATTTCTTTTAGTTTTTCTTTGTCTTTTTAATGTTTTAGTCATTTTATGTTCAGCATTTTTTTCAGCAGCTGCTGTTGGAATGTGCTTTATGGATGAAGTTTGCTTGGCTTGATGCTTGTGGTGCATGTGAAGCATCAAATAATGCTTCGTAAACCTACCTGAGCCTGATTACAATGGTCGATCCTTGAAAAAAAAACACGTTTTATCCAACAAATACTTGAAAATTTCAGCCTGTGATGTTTCTCTTCTGGCAACCAGGTAAGAAAGTATAAAAGCATGATGTTAGAGGACCTGGAGAACGCCCTGGCAGAGCACGCTCCTGCTGGTGGAGATCTGGCCTCAGAGCTGCCCCCTCTCACCATTGACGGCATCCCTGTTTCTGTGGATAAGATGACCCAGGTAAGACTTTTTTCTTTTGAGGATCATTCTCATAACTTAAAGTTTAATGATAATGATAATAATCCGCCGTTCCATTGCAGTCATGGAGAAATTCAAAACACAAAGTTGATGCTCCCAGCAGAGGGCACCAGCTTCTAACAAACCACAAGAATTGTGTTTAATATGAGCAACAGCTTAGCCAACAATATGTATCAAGGTCAAAGGCTCATTTGTTGCAGTATTTCTACCTCCACCTGTATCTTTTAATGCATTTCATTCAGCTGTATTCAATCAGCGGTCATTCTTCTACACGTTGACATGCCAAAGAGTAGTTCAGGCTTCTCCCTGATGTATACGTGCATGTGCGCTTGGAAACAAGTGAAACCTCCTCTCTTTGCCAGACAGTGAGAGGATGTACAGAGTTGATTGCTCTTGGCAGGCCTTTCAGTGCCGCATTATCACCACTGGCAGCCTGAGCCCTCTGTTCACCCAAGGGAAGCTGGCTTGTTTACTCTGCCATCCCCATGCTGCTGACGCACTCTGTGGATCATCGTCAAAGAAGCCAGCATGACAGGGGCCCTCAGAGATGGTCCACAGCCCAGGGAGCAGGGCAGCCAATCCCAGGCCCAGATAAATCCTCAGAGGCCAGGTGTTAGTTGGTGCTTGTTTTTCTGGAGGTTGTAGGATGAGATTATCATGAGTAACCTGTTGCCTCACTCAGCATGGCACAGCCAGGTGGGGGGTATTAGATATGTGTGTGCCATGGTCTGCGAACGTGATGTTGTCTCATCCTTCTGGGAGAGATTGATGTACCCTGGATTGGAGCACATGTAAGTGATACGCAAGCCAGCTAATTCAAACTTAGTTCTCTTGATTCATATCAGGAAGGACTTAATGTCCTCTATAAAGACATCTGCAGTAGGTTTTGCTCACACAGGCAGAAGTTCTTGCCTGTCAGATATATGGAGCATCTGTAGCAGGTGATGCAGAGTCTAGCCTGAGCCCATAATTACCCCCCAGCCCTGTTAGGTTCAGGGACCCGGCAACATAGCTACCTTCCTAAACTCTGATTGGACCACTGCTTTGAGGATTAGGACTGGGGGGTGGGGTGGTCGACATGAGGGCAGCATGCCACTTAACTAACTAGCCACTGTAATTAGGCCATCTGGCCATGCACACATACGCCCGCATCACCCACAGGTGGAAATGCAAGAATCCCTTTGCTACTAAATCCTTGTCCTTGACTAATCCAAGTTGCCATCCCCCTGTTTACCGAGACAGAGCTCCATTACTGCAGCCAACAGATGCAGTTTTTGTTTTTCAAAAGATATTGCAATTAACTGCTGACCCTCCATTTTCCAGTGAGATCCATTTTATCATAATTCTCTGCGCGATGCGCTCAGAGGAACCCGTTCATAGGTCGCTGGTGACTGAGTTAGAAAAAGGGGTTTAATGGGGAGGAGGAAGGGATTTATTTCTCCCAGAACCAAATTTAGCCCGTGATGTCAAGGTAGGCAGACGCTGCAGTGCCTCATTGTGCAATATAATCCCCCAGTGCTGCTTGCATATTACCAGGACACTGAGGACATTGGCACTAAACCCCACCACAGCATGTTAGTGATTGTGGATGTATGCCTGCTCCAAAAACGTCGACGCGATAGTGAGGTGGTGATGTGGAGAAGAGGATTTCCTGTTCTGACAAGAAATGACTCATTATTCATGCCACATATATAAATGCCCATCTTACGACTCCAGGTCAAAGCAGGTACATTTCATTTCATATGTCTGACCACTTGCTTATTTTCCTTTATTGATACACTTAAATATGATGAACAAGCATCCTGTGACACTTTCAGTTCACAGTATCTACACATAACCTTATAATACTGTACATCACAAGCTGTAAAGGTTTATCTAAACTTTATTTTTAATCTACTTTTTTTGATAATACTGACCCACATGCCCTTAAAATACTGATGCAGATTGTACTGGAGCTTCAGCTGGGACAGGCTGACTGCCCCGACTCACCCCTGAGATTCTCATGGTGTCAGACTGGAGCCACAACCATAGATTAGCTTACCTATAAACACATTCTCCTTTTAGAAAGCCTGTTTCTATTTGCAGGCCCTGACCACCTCAGCACCCTGCAGCCTGTACCCGATCGATACGCGTCTCCCGCTGCCCGCTCAAGGGCGTGCAAGCTTTTATCTGTGTCAGACACTGCAGCTTTGCGCTGTGAAGATTTTGGGTCTCTGGCATGTTTATCTTTTTTTAATGTGCGTCTCTGTTGTTTTGCTTTAGGCCCAGCTGCGGGCATTCATCCCAGAGATGCTGAAGTACTCCACAGGCAGAGGGAAACCTGGCTGGGGCAAGGAGAGCTGCAAGCCAATCTGGTGGCCCGAGGACATCCCCTGGGCCAATGTCCGCAGTGATGTCCGCACAGAGGAGCAGAAACAGAGAGTAAGGGAGACAGTGGCATGGTGATGCTGGATTTTATACGTACACGCTGCCATTGGAACAACAAAAAGCAAAAGACGTTCATTCATGTATGTTTATTTATTTATTTGACAGAACTGGGAAGCCAGTTATAACTTGGTCGGTCCATTTGTTTTCTGCTCCAGCTATAGTTCAAAGTTAGAAAATGTTCAACTAATCATACTTATGACGGACATACAAGCAGATGAATCGCATGATTACAGCACACATAAACGCGTGTCTCTGCTTCTTCAGGTGTCTTGGACGCAGGCGTTGCGGACGATAGTGAAGAACTGCTATAAGCAGCACGGCCGTGAAGATTTGTTATACGCCTTTGAGGACCAGCAGGTAACAACAACAACCACCACCCAGCACCACCTGACCGCTGCACAGAGCATAGCTCACCTCATGCCCTCGCAGACCGTCGTGCAGACCATCAACAACCCCGATGGGACCGTCTCACTTATCCAGGTATGTTTTTAGCTGGCGTACACTCATCGCATACATGAGTGGGAACGTTTTCTATAAATTCAGTGAACTCAGCTTTCATATTTCTCTCAGGTTGGCACAGGACACACAGTTGCTACTCTAGCAGATGCCTCAGAGCTTCCTGGTGTAACAGTGGCGCAGGTTAACTACTCAACTGTGACTGATGGAGAGGTAACTATTGGCATTCTTTTCAGTGAGGCAAAATCAATCAGATAATATTTGAGCTATAATATTCTGTCTAAAACTATGTTTTTCTTCAGGTGGAGCAGAACTGGGCCACCCTCCACAGTGGAGAGATGACAATCCAGACAACTCAAGCGTCCGAGGCCACACAGGCAGTAGCTTCTCTGGCTGAAGCTGCAGTCGCTGCTAGCCATGAGATCCAGCCTGGGACCACCGTCACTATGGCTCTAAACAGGTGATTCTGAGAGAATTTCACTTTTTATGTTGCAGTTTATTGGGAGTTATTGAGCTTCTATAATCATGAAGACACCTTTTCTGGGTTCTGGACTCAGAATAGGGTTAGAAGAGTGTTTTTCTTTCAACAAAAATAGTGTTTTTTTCTCATTTGACATAGTCATGAGACAGCATTTAACATGATAGCCTCTCACAATTGGTTGCATCAGTTGTCATAGAGATCATGCTTGGATTTATGGCTGGTATCTTTTGGTTAATAATGCTAAACAGTGTTAGTAGGAAGTAGATCCAGTGCATGAAAAAAGAAGATGTGACAGCCAACAGACTGTAAAATGTCAAATTTGATGATGCAATATTCATTCGGGTGATAAAATAGATGCAGTTATTTGAATATTATGACATTTAAGTGCATCTTGGGTATTTAAACTCACATTTAAATAGTTGTGGTTGTTTGTTTTTGTGAATTTGTAAGATCATAATTTCATGGTGGTGGTTAAATTGCTGAACTCATCAGCTGGGCTCATCAAGGCACAAAGATGTTTGCTGGTTTTTCCCCGCAGTACTGTCATGGCAATCACATCAGATGTGTATGGGTATGTCCCATCGGGGCTTGTTACCTGCGCCCACCTGAGTCTCGTTTCCTCTCCTCCGCCCCCTCCCCTGCTGCTGTTTACTTCTGCTGAGCTACTCCCATCCACTGGCTCTGGAACATTTTGTCTTTGTTCCAGCTCCAGAGGGAAGCAGAGCCTCTTTCTCTCACTATTGCTGGTGCCATTGTTAAGTTGTTGAGGCTGTGACAGGTTCTTGAGGATCTTACTGAACAAAATCCAGCTGGGTGCTACTCGCATACATTACAAATGTATCATTTTTATCTACTCCCTTTCCTCTCGCAGCCCCATCCTCCTTTCTGTTCATCTGTATTTCCATCTCAGATATGATCATAAACAAAGCTGTGAACACTTGCATGAGTTCATAACGAAGCTGTGGCGCTAATAAGCCCGCGGTAATTCCACTGGGTAGATCTGGCTAATAAAACTGCTTTGTTAGACCCATAGCACCTGGCCTTTGGAAAGATGTGACAGATTCTCTGTTAAGTCCAGACTAGAAAAGCCTCTTACAGCTCATACACTCCTACCTCTTCACCCCACATATCTCTAATAACCCTTGCCTTTGCCAACAGACAGCGTACTAGGCATAAGAGAGGTTTTAGGCTTTGTGCCAGAAGATTGTATCTGGAAGCTTTCATCCATCTTTTTTCTGCATGGGTTATAATTCTTAATTCACAAACGTGTGCATTTGTTGGATGTGTTACAGTGAGGCAGCAGCCCACGCTGTAGCGACGCTGGCGGAGGCCACTCTTCAAGGAGGGGGGCAGATTGTCCTGGCAGAAACGGCAGCTGCTGTTGGGGCTCTTGCAGGGGTTCAAGATGCCACAGGTACCAATTCATGCCACATATTATAGGATGCATGTTTTCACCAGAACACCAAACACTATGTCAAAAAGCAGATGGCACAATTTACCATAAGTGTATATGCAATAATTACATAGAAGTAAATCGCCTGCCCTTCTACTGTAATTGTTTTTTTATGTGTTCACCAGCCAAAGGCATTTCCAATTAGCCTTACTAATTTCTAGCTTCCCACCACTAACACTGTGGTGAAGCCTCTGACCCCCCCCCCCCTTTTGTGTAATCTACTATGTGCTGATGTGACAGATGGTTTGTTTTCGTCTGTGTGTACCTTACAGCAACGCTCCCTTCGTTTGGTGATGAACTATTAAAGGTTGCACACTGGATGCACTGCTGTCAGCCTGTTGCCTACTTGTTAGATGGCGTAGTATTTACAAGCATATTTTCAGGCAGTATCCTCGTTGAAGGTGAAGCTGTTGGTGGTTATGAATGTCAAAATCGGTCACTAATGCACACAACAGGATACCACGTTTAGACTTTTCTTCCCACAAATTTTGCAAGCTGTCAATCTTTTCCTTATTTGCTGTGTCGACTAATCATTGATATACGAAGTACACTAGTCCAGGGGCATGAGCAGGTCCCTCAGG
>JAOXYM010000025.1:15828802-15854713 GCA_028567055.1 Leptatherina wallacei | reverse complement strand
TCGTTTGGTGATGAACTATTAAATGTTGCACACTGGATGCACCGCTGTCAGCCTGTTGCCTACTTGTTAGATGGCGTAGTATTTACAAGCATATTTTCAGGCGATATCCTCGTTGAATGTGAAGCTGCTGTTAATGAGGAACTTATAGGAAGAAGTTTATTGCTAAAAGTAGGACATAAAGGCTACAAGGTACACACAGATGGTTATAAGGGATGCTAAATCTGAAACATATTACACTGAGGCTTTGTTTTAGTCGGTGTTGGTGGAGAGAATGTCAAAATTGGTCACTAATGCACACAAAAGAATACCACGTTTAGACTTTTCTTCCCACAAATCTTGCAAGCTGTCAATTTTTTCCTTATTTGCTGTGTCGACTAATCATTGATATACGAAGTACACTAGTCCAGGGGCATGAGCAGGTCCCTCAGGGGCCCTTCTAAATAGCTTGATCCACTCCATTATCAGCCTGTGGTCTAATCACAGGACCAGCTGTCAGCGCATACACACCCAGGTTCTTTTGCCGCTCTGTATACACTGTATGCACACACACATGGTCACTTTTCACATGAATGTTTGCCCTTTTAAATTCAAACAATATGTGCATCTCTGGCCTGTGATGGATTAGCAAACTGCCCAGTGTGTGCCGTGCCTTTCACTGTATGACGAGTTGGGATAAACTCTAGCCCCCCCCATGACCCTGAACAGGATAAAGCGGGTATAGAAAGTGGATGGATTGGATGGATGTGCATCTCTCACATCATCTGTGTGTTGGTTTGTCCTCTTCCTCTCATAGCCCATATTAGTAGAAACAGCACAGAATCAAGGCAGCTATTAGTATTCGCTGCATCATTAAAGAAATTAATAAATGCTTCATATGAATATAATTCAACCTTCTTGCATTCTTTCTAGAGAGTTTTACCATAGCTGCAACTACAGTTAGAGTAAACATTGTTTTTAAACATGGGACATAAAATGCCCGTCTTTGAGTCTAAATGATTTAGCTATGAATTTCCTGCATTGAAATCCAAAAGATAATTATTTGCAGGAAAGTAAAACTACTTATTTTTGCTCGTATTGTCATGTCATGCCTTTAGAGAGCACACAAAGTCCAAAAGATGAATGACGTTAACATCGCCTCCTTTCTGTCTACAGCAGGTCTTTCCACTCTGAAGGATTTCTTCGCCTTTTCGTTGTCATAAAATTCTAAATGATCATCTTAAACATTGTAGTCATGACCATTCGTCCATTTGTAACAAAAATAATTCAAACAACTTATTTTATATAGCACTTTAATGATGTGAAGTTACAAGTTAAATCAAGCAAAGAAGAATGCCAACAGTAAATAATTGAAGCAGGCATACGGGAGCAAAAGTAGAAGTGTTGAAATTTGAACATGGATGTTCCCATTGACCAATTTATTTTCAGGAGATAATTCATTTAATCAGACAGTCATTAAATAATTATATAAAAGATATAGAAAATGTGTTTAATAAGTTTTTAAGAAACTATATAAAAAAAATTGCTATTCAAAAGCTGTTCAGATTTAAGATCCGCTTCTCAAAGGAGCCATTTGGTTGCCGTAGTTCTCTATAACAACTAACTGAGCTGCCAAAGCCAGTCCTTCCCCCACCTATTGACCCCGGCTAATCAGTGTAGAGCTGTACAGGAGTGAAGAGCACCATTTGAAGTGCACTGGCCCAAACACATCGCTGATTGGATCGTGCCCCGCTCCTTCACTGACAAAGAAGCACAAAGCGACACAAGCACATGAACACAGCACCTGCCGTGACCCTTAATACCTAAGTGTCAGAGTTTGTTTGAGTGGTCAGTTGAGGTACTTCAGTCAACTTCTGTGTTGTGTCCATACGTCACTGGGTCAGGCCAAAGCCCCGTTCCCTAAGTCCTCCTTTGTAATCACTCCCAACAAATCACCTGCAATCACCTCTAGATAACAACACAGTCACAAAGCACTCGGAAGGGGGTTCAGCGGGAGCCAGCAAAGCGGACCAGAAGTTAAAAGCTAACCTCACAATGGGTATCTTGAGATCCATGATTCAGATTCCTTGAATATTCTTAATCAGCTCTCGTATCTCTTTTGATCTCCGCTTTGAATTTTAAAACAATGAATGTGTAACGTGAGCTCACAGCGTTTAACGTCCAGCATCTGAGCTCACAGTAACAGGAGCTGGCATGAGCATCAGTCATCTCCTACACTGACCTTCTTGCCTGCATGTGACACAGTGACAGCTTGCAGGGTGGGGCAGAGACTGCAGCAGTAATCCCTACAGGCAGAGACTCTCACACACGAGCACAGCTGGGAATGGGGGAAGCTGGCTGAGGACGATCAATCGGACCATTGTTCAGAAATGCCTTCCCTGTAACATGGCCGCCTCCTGTTAGATGGAGCTATAAGAACTTGGTCGGCCTCATAGGAACCGTGAAAATCTCTCATTTTATTTTTGCTGCTGTTTATTACAATTACTGAGTGGTTTAAAGGAAGTTCAGTCAATGATGCTGGTGCTGTGTGGTTTTTCCACAGGTTTGGTCCAGATTCCAGTCAGCATGTACCAGACTGTAGTGACCAGCCTCGCCCAGGGCAACCGGCCCGTCCAGGTTGCCATGGCACCTGTCGCCACACGTATAGATAACACAGTCACACTGGACGGCCAGGCGGTGGAGGTTGTGACCCTGGAGCAGTGACATTATGGACCTTGGAAGGAGTAGAAAGCACTGAAAAGCCACATTGGAGATTTGTTTTTCTCTCCTGTTTTCCAAGACGTCACGTTGTGTAAAATGTCAAATATATTTTTAAATGTACATCTGCAGGGGAAGTCAAAGTGAGTGATCAATGCATTGTGTTTACTATGTAAAGATATTGCTTTTTTTGGTGTCTCTTTTTTTTTTTTTTTCATTCAGCTTCATGTTTTTTAAGCTCTGTGATGTTGAGTATTTTGTATTTATTTCCCTGCAATTAACCTTCACTTCAAACAAAGATGAACCAAAAACCCCAGGAGGAAAGCCACCACTGCATCTGTGTTAACTATCAATGTTCTGGATTTTTTTTTTTTAGTATCTTGTGTACTTTCTCTTCTTAGCATACATCTAACATGCAGTGCCATAGTCAGAAATCATTCTTTGGTTTTCCACGTTCTGAGTCATTACTCGAAAAGACCCCCCACACACACACACACACACACACAACCAACCTCACCTGGTTCTCTTACTGTACAGAGCAGCACCTGAGCTGCACACACTCCCAGACATTTTTTCTCACATTGAATGAGAAAGCATTTTGTTGGTAAATGGTCTTGTCGCCTCCTTTTCCCTTTTCTCTTCTACTGTAATCCACGCACATGCCAAAATTCGCAAAGACTCAGGATATACATCAAGGTGTTTGCTGCTGGATTGCGGAGCGGACTTCTTAAAGCAGTCTCTTTTCTTTCTTTTTTTGGTTTACCAAATTTGTTTATTTATAGTGCATGGATTGGAGGTGCACCCTGTAGTGTTATTTTTTTAACATGAACTTTGTATGTCTCTTAGGACTCGGATGTTCTACATCACAGGAAGTCAAACGTGGATAGAAGCTGCCATTTTTGTGACATTAAGTGTTTCCAGCAGAGAGTTGCTTGCTGAAAATTGACTTGGTGTGATGCAGCTGCAACAGTCGGTTTAACTCTCCCCAAACTTGTGTATCTGAAAAAATAAAGTAAGATGGCTGCTGTTTACCATTCAATCGCTCCCTGTCTGTGTTAGTATGTCATGCTCAATCCACAAGTCTTTTCATTTTGATGTTAATGTGACAATGTGTGCATGTGATAAGGCAGCTATATAATAAAAAGCTTAGGTGTTTTTAATGCAGAGTCCTTTACATTTAACTGGTTCATCTTCATTTTGACTCATTTTTGGTCACACGATTTGGGTAGTGATCAGAAGAACGACATGTTTCCTTTTGAAGGTTTTTGAGTATGTCAAAGTCAAACTGGGAGATTATACTGAATATACCTTCTGACCCAGGGATGTCTGAGAGGCACAAACAAAGAGCTGGGGAGAGAGATGCCTTGTTGCCCCTGTGACACAGAGATATGAAGAAGAAAATACAAAATGGATAGATGATGCAACATCCAGGCCCAAATCATGACACTAACACCATGTTTTACAGATGGGATGGGATGTGCTACTTCTGCAAGAGCATTTCTTTTCCTTTATCTTGCAAACTAGAGACAGACAGCAACAATCTTCCAGGAGAGTAGTGGCTTTCCTCTGCACCGCTGTTATTCAGTGTCCTGATGCTGGATTCATTAAAATTACTACTAGTCAGTCAATGAAAGGTCTGTGTTTGGTTTATTTGTGACTTTGCAAACTACACACCTTTTTGAAATTACCTTTGCTGGCAGACCATTACTGGGGAGGTTGAAATAATCTTGAATTGCAGCAGTCTGTCCACCTGTACATTAAAGGAGTCCAAAATCTACAGATGGTTTGAATTTTTCCAACCTGATGAGCAAAACATCTTTACTACCATAATGCACTGAGGCTCAGAGGTTGATAAGCTCACACCTGGAAACATACAACTTTTATTTTAGTTTCATAATAGCTGCTAATCCGATTCACACTTTTTCACCTTTCAGTAATAATCTTTTTTTTTTTTTACATACATGATCAATACATGTTTTACTGTAATTTGTTTAATTATTTAAGAAATTATAAGCATTCTTAAACTTTCAAGCACCACTGGGCAGTACCAGGTGGTGACAAACATAGTTTCACATTAGCAACATATTAGCCATACTGGCTGTAACATTCTCTACACACATTACATCCTAAAGTTTAAAGGTCAGCAATATGTCAGCCCTACTTTTCTTTTTTTTCCCTGCTCATAGACGACAAAACATGGCGATTGCATCTTTAAGGTTTTTATTGTTTTCCCAACTCCAGCTCATACACCTACTTCTTCCTTGCATGTCATTGCATGATAAACACTCGATGTGTTTGTCCTGCATCTCTAAGACTACACAAGATTTATTTTAGACGTTTTGACATTCACTTGAAATTCATTCCTCTTTTTCAGCACTGCCACACTCACACAAATTCTCTGAATTTTACTCGTGATGGTATATGCTCGCCACAGAACGCAATAACCTCTACGCTCAGTTCCACTCCACCCCCCCCATCTTTCCCGCAGTGACAGACAGGGCCTTGATTACATCATAAGCTGCCTGAACCTCCTCTGGTTTAAAGCCTGGGATTTGCTAGCAGGGCCCTTCTGTTGCAGAGCAGAACAGAGAGAGAAGCGTTCAGGCCTTAATCTATCAGGCGTCATAGCATATATCCCACTCTTCCTCCAGATTAAAGCTAAACCAGGTTGCATTCAAACAGATGAAAAGACCCCTTTTACCTTGTTTTATACACTCTCCTGTCATTTCATTTGGTAAGCTCAAGTTCATGACATAGTCCTAAGTAAAACTTCCTGTCTGTATATCATGTTTGAGTTATTGTAACTGTTCTGCACACATGCAAAGTGTCTCTGTAGATTACAGGCCTTATTAGCATGCTTTCTTGGAATCATGCCTTTACCTCATGCTGCCCAAGTCTCTCCCTCCTCCCTCTTGTCCTGCTCTCTCTACACCATCGATCCACTCAAGCCAAGTAGTTATGAGATGACACGTTAATAATACCAAAGTCAGTTCTACCCATTTCCATGTTGGCTTCTCTGTTCATTTATTCCATTTGAAATATTAGTTGCATCGTTTATATATTTGTGTAATAATCCCTTCCAGGCTGAAAAATAAAGACATATTTCAAAGGTTTTAGGTGGAAATGTTTATGCTGTACTTGAAGCCAACTTTTTCTATATTCAGTCTTGCTCCAATCAAATTTAATCTCCTTTATATTGCAACATGAAATAGTTTAAATGTGACGTTGTTGGTTTCTTCACCTGCAGATAGGCCTCAGCCTTTTTAGATCAGGAGCCGGTGCTGCAGTGTTTGTGGCACTGTTACAAGTTACATCATCGTGCACCACACAGAGGAGGACACGTCCAATCGCCTGATCCCTCATCTAACATTGAATCTGATTGAATCTTTAAAAATCATTCAATTTAAGTAGCAAGGGCTGCAGTATGAGTGCTGCTCCATCCTGGGGGCAATATGTTTAGTGGTGGAAGATATGTGGGAAGAAGGGAGGCAGCGCCATTGATCCTCCCTCGCCGATGCACGAGTCTGCAGCCGTGGCTTCAGTGGCGCAGCTCCACAGGGGGCACTGCAGAAGGGAGGGGCTGGTCATTCTTGTTGCCTGGAGTCGTGCAAGCAGACTCTAAGGGCAGAGCTTTAATCTCCACTAATCGTTTCTTAATACGTGCATCCCAGCCCTCCATCCCCGCACGCATGCACAACCACACACTCTACACATATGGGCAAAGTGGTTGTAGTCCGAGCCCCCGCTTGCTCTCACAAGACGTAATCTCCTACCCCTCCTCTGAGCATGGGCTTGAGCCATGAGCTGAGAAAGCATCCCTCTTGTACAAGATGAACTCTGCAACCTTACAGTTTTTTTTTTGGTGCCCCTGCGACCAGTGTCTGCTCCACTGGTGAGAGATGGAAACTACTCAATGATCTGTGGAAACGCAATGGAAGTGATCCCGTAAAAACGCAGACAGGTCGTTGATGAAGCGTCTCTCCCTTTAATGTAGTCTAATAATGGCCTCCTCACCTTCCCGGCTCACACCTCTGTCCACCTCCAACCCAGACGCTGCGTAAGAACGATGATAATCTCATTTCACTAATGCTCTGTACCCTGCATTAGAACACAGGCGAAGCACTGTCTCAGCTCGGCTCAACCCACTCAGGAAACAGTGTGCATGTGTGAGAGGGAGAGAGACAGAGGGAGAAAGGGGCCGAGGGGGGTGTGGGATAGTGGGTGCACTCAAAAATGCAGTGTAACCTGAGCTGCTCGGCCCATCTGGAGAAGGCCTGCATTGACAGGGGGTTATCCCACGATGCACTTTGCTGCGGAGAAGATGGTTAGAGGGAGTCTGACACAATAGATGTTTTCTTTTTTAAAGTATTTATTTGCATCAGAAGTGAAAGACTTTGTGTGTTAAAAAGAAAAAGAAGTCATTCCAGAAGTGAGTCAGCAGGAACACACAAACTGAAAACATAGTACATTAATGAGACATTGTCCAATGGCACCCAATGGCACTGTTAATATGTTGCGCAGCATAAGCCACGACAATAGCTAAGCTAAATCAGTTGTCCAGTGAACAACAGCTTGAGCCCAGATCCTCTATATCAACTCGAATGTGCATCAGCACAATCTCAGCACTTACCCGCTCTCGTCTACTTCAATGGCCGAGGCGCACAAAAGCTTAAGAGCCTTTGCAAAAGTCCAGTGACGATGTGCACGTAGATCAAATACAGCTAGCATGCAGGCAAACTGTTGACAATACAAATCATATTAGCCGAAGCTGAAGTGTAGGCTATAAAGCAGGATTTATGCAAAGGCAGATAAAGAGGTTTTAATCCACAGATCTCCCCGTCACCTACATTAGCAGACCCTGACCCAGATATATGAAGCTCAGAATTGCAGCAGCTTTTTGAGCCAAACTGTCAATTCACTGTTGGAGCGAAGCAACATTTGAAAAAAAGATTCCCTTGCCCTCCACCCTTTTTCATTTGGGTTAGGGAGCCAAAAAAAAAAGAAAAAAGAAAAAAGGCCACGTTGAAAGAGAAGGGTAAGATGACACCACACAGTTTGCCAATTATGCCACAGAGCTAAGAGAGAAGCCCCCTGATGGCTGGCTGCAGGCAAGAATAGCTGGGCATGTGTGCATTAAGTTCACCGCAGCATCCCTGGAAGTGCAGAGCTGCAATCGCTTGATCCAACTCTCCCCGTTAGACCTGAAGAGAAGACTGACTGATGAGCAGAGGAAGCCATTACTGCTACAGCGTTATCAGCATGACATAAGCCTTTCGTTTCTCCCGCTGAGAGATACAATGATCGATTGTCTTCATTAACTCAGCTGATCATTCCCCCCCCCCCAATACTGGAGTTAATCTAGTCCACATCATGAAAAATATGATTGTGATAAAATGCCTTCCTCATCTCTTTTAAACTGAGGGTAAATCAAGCCTAATATATGTCTATTCTTTTCATTTGGAGTTATTTGCTTTATAAAGAGCTTGAACAGTAACATCATGATGTCTTAGCGGGAGAGACTGATGAGGTTTTGAGCATGAATTTAACTGAAAATGAAAAATTGACTGAAAACATTGATTTTCAACTCTTGTCTCTTCATGTCTGGTGCTTTGAGCCTTTGTAATCATCAACAGTTCCATGTTTATAACTGATTTCTTATATAAGTGTGATTGCTGATGCTGAAACAGTGATGCATTAGGGATCTTGTTGTGTAATCCACATTTTAGTATCTTAAAGCCTCTCATGTCTCAGGGTATATCACCGTCGACATGTCCTCTATTCTTCTATCAATAATACAAACAACATGGTTTTGCCTGATTCAGTAGTCTTGTGACAGCTATAGAGGCTACCCTTTAAAAAGAAGTCACTAGAGCTCTGAGGCCAGGGTGTGCAGGGGAGGAACAGAGTCTCACCCCACCCTTCAACACCATCAGCCACTCACTCACTGACTTAAAATGTTCTTCCGCTCTGAACTGAAGGGTCGGTTTTGTTCCCGCGTCGCTTGCAGCCGGTGGACGCTCTCAGACAGTAGTTGGCAAGTCTAGAACCACCGGATCCATCTACCTCACCAGTGTGAGTTCTACCATTGCCAAACACCACCAGAGAGCTGCTGGGCCTCTCCTGGCCCACGTGAGCATCAAACACAGATGAGGCAACTAAAGAAAATTGGCATTTATGTGAATGTGAAATGCTTAGTAAGAGGAGTTATCTTTAATAAAAACAGAAAGATGAACATGAGAAACTAAAAATATCAGCGGTTTCGTTGCTTTGTTTGTCATGGTTTGAGACAGACTGGACTGCTCGTCCACTGAGAAGTCTTTTCCACCAAGTTAAACAAAAAGGAAAAAGATGTTACAGTGAGCATAATTCAAACTTTAGTCATGTGCAAATTAAATCAGACACCACTGTGAGCTAAAATATTACAATGCACGACTGGACAAAAGCGATGGAAGTCTGTCTTGTCCTATATTGGCACTACACATAATTGCTCAAAGTATATATACAGAAGCAAAAATGTGCTAGTGCCAAAATGGGCAAAGAAGAGGAGTGGCTTGGGCATCCAAATGCAAGTAGCTGTTGTCATAGAGACACACAAGGATGACGAGATGTTGAAGTACCCAGATGTCGCAGCGCGGCTCATGCAATGCCAGCAGAGTCATTACATCACATTCACCCCACCCACAAGCGCATGAGAGGACAGCGACAGAAAGTAAGCGGCCGTGGACGGGCATCAAGTGGTTCTTTCTCTGCTCTGTTTATGGCCCTATGGTAATTCACTGATAGCGAGCTCTCACAGTGAATTCTACCAGTGCCATACACAGAACAGGAGTCATTATCACCCAAACACCAAGGCCAGCCGGCCAGCCAGCGAGGACAGTCAGCCTAGCGAAGCAAAACTATGCAAACCAAACCACCGACCCACATGAGTAGATCAGAAATAACAGCCTGGAGAGAGAAAGTGAGAGGAGAGAGAGAGAGAGAGAGGGAAAGGAGATCGAGAGAAGAAATTATGTCAAACAGGAAGAAAAACATCCATAGCCCTCCCAGTGTTGCAGTGATGCAGCTTAACTCAGGATGCGCTGCACTGCAGTGGATTGATCCGCACATTGAGTAACAGGTCGAAGACTAGTAGTTCTGGACTTATATTTAGTCCAGAACTACTAGTCTTATCCTGAAGGTGAGAAAACGTCATTGTCTAATAATTCACTTCTAATCACCTGTACGGACTTTTTTAGATTCCTTGGAAAGAATTTACTTTGACAGCTTGTGACCCTGAAGCAGATTACTATCTTTATCATTACATGTAAATAAACAGGTAGCAATGTTTATCTTTTAAGCAACGCCACCCTGAATCCCAAATTTAGCCAATGTTAGGAAAAACAATAAAACTTGTCAATTTCAACATTTTTAAAGAGTGCTTCATCGATTCCCTTTTCTATTGCAGTTTGGGACTTGAGCCAGCAACTGTCGTGATAAAATGATAAAAACATACAGCTCTAATCAGATACACTCAGTTATACTGAATCCAGCTGATAAAACATGTCAATAAATCTAATTTAACCAGCATTATTCTGCATGGACAGAAATAAAACAAGGATTACAAAACTTTCACGCTCAATTATCAAACCAACGTGTTACAAGTACGGTTGGCAAAAAGAGGACCCTTAAGGTAATCTCCTAATATCCTGGTTTTGACCTTCCACAACACCCACACCGTAGCCAGAGATTGTCACCTTTAACGTGACCTCTCTGTTGTTACATCTGCCGGCCAATGCTCCTTTACAAATGAGACAAGGACATCTAGATTTAAAGTTTAAGGTCAGATTAAATATTTCTGCTTTTAAACACAACTTCACATGTGAAATTAAATATCAGGGTTTTTTTGCGCTCACCACAAAATGGAGTCGTGCAGACTCCAAATCAAACTTATCTACTTTTCGTAGATATTTTTCCTAATGAGAATGCAAGGTTTTGGTGATAGAAATCCTCATTCTACCACATTTCTCCTCATTTCCGGTCCAAATTATTACCGATGGTTTGTGTAATATGATACTGCAGCGCAGTTATAACCTTAAATCCATCTTCTGACCTTGAATATGTCGTGAAAAACATCTCTGCACTGCATATAATCCAAATCAGAGAAGCTAACCATCCTGCCGGGGTCCAGACGCCCCACCCTTGGTTCAACCATTAGCTCCCTCACCATGGGCCCTGCAGTGCACGGAGCTTCCATTGATTCCAGCGATCAAACCATGTACTAAGTGATTCCTCAGACGCCCAAATGGCTCCCTGAGCAAGACACCCATTGCCATTTCCTGGAGAAATCAATACCACTAAAAAGCCAAGTTGAAAAAAAAGAAAGAAGAAGCATCCTTTCAACGTTTGCCCACGTCTTTTTTTCTACATTTGGATTTGTTAAGAATTAGATTTTCTTTGTAAATGGTTATTTGACTTTTCCCTTCATTCTAATGCTATTAAAGCACATAAGAATATGACATTTCCGGAACAAAATGTGTGACACTGATCTCAGATTCACTGATTTTAGCTATCAAAACATAACCAAAGAGATTATACAAGTGCTATTTCCAAGTCTGGGGCACATAGATCTTCTGTAAATATATATTTTGGGTTTTTTTCCCCCCACAAGATGTGATCAGGGCATACACATCCATCCTGCTGTGAAGTGTAACCAAGGTCAGCTGTCAACATGCAATAATATAAATAGAAAAGTTCTTATTACCTTTTCGTTTCCTCAACTTGAAAACTGATTTCCATTAAAATAGTTCCTCAGACTGCAATAAGAAAAGAAACATATTATCTGCAACCAATTAAAAAACACGAGCTGGCATCAGAATATTACCTCAAGAGTAGGGCATACACTGTTAAATTGGCAGCCTTGATTAAGATAAACGAATAAAAAAAACATTATTTTAAAAAAATCACTACTATTTGGGGATCGTTAGGAGGGATCTGTGACTTTGGCAAGAAGATTCATAACACTGCAATATTTCCTTTTTGTCTCTGCTGGCGTTAAACTGACCTCCGAGCTGCACGCTCCAAAGCCCCTGCAGTTAATCGCATTTGTCAGAATAGGGAATCTACAAGTCCTCAACTTCACGGTTATTTCGGGAGGATTTATCGCTCCTCCAACCTGCAGCGAGATCTAAATTCCCCACCAACCATGCAAGCTGCAATATATTCAGCTGCAAGTTTGCTTTGGATACTAGGAGGCCTTTAAATTATAAGAAATATAAAACACAAGATATAAATGGGGAAAACATGCAGATTCACATTCACGTCTCATTTCAAGACGATTTGCAGAGACTGAACATTCCAATGAGAGTCAATAGATTGTTCTGGAAATCTGGATACTGTTTCTCTGATTTAGCTACATCTTTTTTTATTATTATCATTATTATATCCTGAACAAACTGTCGACATAGGCATAAATTTAAAAGTAACCAAATTGAGTATTAATCCGCGGGATTACGCTGCCAAAACCTGGGGACTTGGACTGGGCCTATATTCTCTCGGAATAAAAGGCATATGAAAGCAGGTGCAACGTGACTAAGATTATACACCGCAAACCAAAAATAACGCTGAATAAAACACATGAAAACGAACATAATACTGTTTAATTTAATGAAGTAACAGCGACAGACACTGAATTTTGTAATTTTGCTATTATTTTGGTGTTTTAATTCGACTTTATTTAACATTTTCAGTGTAGCTATTTGTGGCTCAAACCAGAGGATGTTGGGGGTGGGGGGGTACCATCTTCCAATAGACTCATTTAACGGAATTCTAGTTTATTTTTTATTATTAAAACAGAACAAAATCACAGCCATTGAAACGTTTTAATTCAAATATATAAACTATAGCATTGCGAATTTTACTAAAGACAACAAAATCTGTTTTGTAACCATGGCCTCCTTTTTCTTTTTTTAATTAGCCTAAATTTCGTCCAGTTTTACAAATTTTTATGCAAAAACTACCTTTTCCAAACTTTCAGATAGTGACTATTAACAAGTCAAGGTCTACCTTAAATCAATGTTCAAATGTTGCTCAAGTGAAAATCATAAAAAAAATGCTGTGCATACCTTTCTCGAAGGTCCATCGTTGTGCGTCACATTTGAGACTGCAAATTTACACTGAAGTCGGACCCCAGCACTCATATTAGTCCGCAAACCTATCATTATCATTTAAGGCTTTCCCGCTATTTAATGTTGTGTGGCACTGACACAAGCCTCCAGTCCGCGTTTCCAGCAGCAGCACTGCAGAATTACAATGAAACAAAAGAAATCCAAGCGGAGTCCTTAACTTCCTGAGTATCAAATGTCAATTTCAGCCCTGCGCTCCTCTCTCTTCTATTCTCTTCTCTCCTCCGACACCGCTTCCCTCTCCCTCCAAACAGCCTCCTCCCTTTTTACCTGCGCGTCCTGAACCGCACACTCACAGAAAGAAAGGTGGCCGGTGCACCTTTTTAAAGGTGTACACCCGCCAATCAGCCATGAACTGCAGCTACAGTGTAAAGTCGTTTTGTCTTTTTTTGCCGCATGTTTGAGACAAAGGCTAAATTAAAATACCAGACATGTAAGCTACTGCACTCCAAACCTTTAAATAGTTAGCTCACAATTGGGGAAATGAGCATGCTCAATTTTTAAAACCTGAATGGTATAAAACGTACCACTGTAGGCTACCCAAAATAATCATAGTGGAGTATTTTTTTAAACAAGACCCAAACAGCTTCCATCCAGTCTCCCTCCGCCTGCTGGACTTCAGGGATTTACTCGCCCCCGTGTAGAAAAAAAGAAAAAAGGAGCCACATTTTCAAGCATCTCTCCTCAACATTAAGCAATAATCCAACCCGCTAGTGTCTCCTCTGTTCTGCTGGGGGGGGGGGTTTTGGCCTCAGGTAGCTACTGGGCCACAGTCTGCTAAAGGTGGAGCTCGCTGGATGCGAGGAGACCCTGAAAGTGGTGCCTGTTTTAACCCGGGGACTGTCGCAGCCAGAGCAGATCAGGATTGGTTTTGTCTCTCCGGATTAAAACGCTTTCCTGACCAATTTATTTTTTTGGGCCAACCCCCTCTGTGGATTCACCCACCCCGAGAAAGGACATCTTTTTTTTTTCTACGATTGAGAAATCAATTTTAGTCCATTTCTATTTTGCCATTTCTTTTAGTTATCTTCTTAAGAATAATCTGGCCTAAGGCATAGGCCTGTTTGAGTTTTAAGGGTATCAAGTAGCTGCATTAAGTCAAAGCAAAAACTAAATCTTGTAGCCTATGGCATTTTTTACACGCAACATAAACCCCAGACATGAATGGATTTTTGTGAGCCACGTTGTGGTTTCCTAAATCTGCATCATGCTATGTCTGATATAAACCCCTGACAAGCCTGCTGCCTGGTGTGAGGCCTGTAGGCCTGCCATTCATGCTGTGTGCTGCGCATCCAGATACTTGCAGGTCAGAGTGCTTTCTCTGAAGACAAATTCAGACTGTTGAAGAAAAAGAATACATTAAGCAAATGATTTTTCTCTATTTCTAAAAAAAAATAAAATAAAAATACAACAAATAGGCAGCACCATTTTAAAGATTTAACCAAACGATCACCAGCAGAACATGACCTACACTGACATCCATTTCCATATAATAAACCATCAGATATTACATGGCACATCGTCCCAGCCCCCTCATCCTACCAGGATTAGTTTTAGTCGGCTGATGCTGTTGAAGCTGCAGCTCTTGGGTCGAGATGCTGCAAGATCAAATGACCACGTCCAGATGGCTAATGATTATCAAACACTGCATCCAAAGCCTGCACTTGCCGTTGCTTTCTGCAGATTGCATAACATTTCCTGTCCGAGGACACTGAGAAAAAATGCCTTTGCTAGAATATGGAGAAATATTTTTGTTATAGTTCATCTAACAAGTTTAATAATGTGGTTATTGCTTAGGCTATATGCAGATCTTTAATAATCTAATAATCCAAAACCCTTTTTAATAAAATAAAATAATAAATATACAACCTGCTGTGGATCTGATGGAAGCCTAATGGCCTGATAGGAGATAAAAGCAGCTCTGGGCCTTCATTGGGCCTCTGCTCCTCATCCTCTTCCCTGGTTTTAACGCAGAGATGCGCACCACCAAAGTGGTCCATGAAGAGGTGTGCCCCGAATTATGCCTCTAGCTCGCTTTTGGATGCTTAATATATGCGGGCGAGTGCTACATACGCTCCTCTCCGATGGCCAGTCAGAGTCCATTTACCTGCTGTTGATAATTACGCAGATAGCTAGGTGGGCAAAACTCGTCTAATATTTAGAGGCGATGGAGCTGGCTTTGGTTACAGTCCATTCAGAGTGAATAGCGACGGTGAAATTAATCCGCGCCGCTGCTGCTCAACGCTGGAGAGCAGGAGCCCGGAGCCCCTCCATGTCCTTAACGTGGTTTCCACCTGCTGAAATCGGAGCCGCGGGTCGTCTGTGTGAGAGACGGGCGTGTATAGGAGATGAGTAGCCCTCGATGAATATTTAAAATTTGGTCCATGTCGTGCCGGAGCAGATGAGACAGGTGCCAGTGGAGGGATCAGATGTGGGCTGTGCGTTTGTGCCTCCTCTCCTGAAGGGATTCAGGCCATGGGATGCCGGATGAAATAATAATGCGGGATGGTTTAGTGCATTGCTTGAAAGGAATATCTTAATAAGCACTGATAATGTAACGTAGGCCTACAGCTTAAATGGGAAGCGGCGGTGACATTTCACTGTAATTCCACCAAAAACACGCCGGGAAAAAAGAAAGAAAGAAAAGAAAGTTTCCAGGTGTGTTCTTTTTTTTTTCTTTTTTTTTGTCAAAACACCACCAGCGTTTCTATCTGCTGTTCACAAAAAATAACCATGACACAAAAATAGATTTTAATCAAATTGGAGGATGACTCATTTCTGTGGAGGGAGATGGAAAATAATAAGTGAAAATAAAAGAAAACACAATAACACATAGATAAATAAAGGCCTATAAAAAAGGTCTAAAAACAGGGGGGGGGGGGGGGGGAAACATAGTATCAGAAACATTTAAGTAAAACCAGAAATTTTAATAAACAAATAGATATAAAAAGAAAGAGTAACAAGAAAAAAAGGAAATATGCTATTCCTTTTTAAAAACATTGCTTTGTTTTTGTTTTTGTTTCTTTTCCCCTGGAAGCCTTTCAATATATTTTTAGCTTTGATGCTGTTTTTCTGTAAAATGAGTCTTGTTTCAGCAGACATAGCTTCACCAAATTGTGCCTGAGGAGAATGAAACACTATTAAACAAGACCAACGATAAGATTAATTGGCAGCATCTCTGCATAGACGGCCATTGTTCTGAAACAAACAACCATTTCCTTTCCTTTTTTTCTGGATCAGTTGTGAAAATTGCTGTCTTTTTCTTTGCCCCTCTGTTGCAGAAAGGTTATTGTTGGAGTTGGTGCATGTTAATCAGTGGTTCATCTATTAGTAAAGATCTAGGGATCATTGTACTGCTTGGTGCTGTTGCACCCCCAATTGTGCTTCTGAAACAGAGCTTGTAACCTGAGAGAGCTAAACCCAGCCTAAGGAACCCAACACTCAGTCTGAATGTTAGTCGTCATTGACGGCCTGTCAGCTACCCAGCAGCCAGGTATTTGTGTGGATTATCTCTGGTTATATATTAAACCCACCACACATAGGCTTCATTTTATACCTAACTATTGCAGATGAATAAAGGCATCTGAATTTCAGGGAACTTGTGACTTTATTAAACTATCTACTGGCTCTTTAGAGAGCTCCTTTATGAACCTGGATGAGCTAATGAAGAAAGAACACACGAGGCACATTTACTGCTAAAAGCTTTGCTCTTGGAAACGTTACAGCCGACAGTGATGGATCAAACCTCGCATCAGACAGCCCATGAGCCTAATGTGGAGCCTCAGGGCTTCATAATGCCTTAAAAGGCCACAGCGGCACAGGACACCTGACCACCCTGTTCAGCACTGACCAATCACACACACTGTGTTTGGGTTTGGCATTACGTCATGGAGACCCGCAGTTTGTCTCGACCAACGCACTGCGGATAAAACAGAAGCTTTAAATATTTCATTGAGGATCTCAGGTTGCTGGACTCCTGGAGGTCAGGGCTGTGAAGAGACAGTCTCATCCTCTCCTCCCTCCACCCCTCCTCTTCTGATACAGGAGAAAGGGAAAATGAAAGGCAGGGCTATGGAAAGAATCAACCCTGAGTCATCGGCAGTGGTAGCTGAAATTAAGTTTGCAATTTTGGGCAGTAACAAATCTCCAAAATAACTGCACTTAGTCATTTTTAAAGTGTTATTTGTTCGGTAACTTCTTATAATGGCAGATGCCACAGGAAGCATTTTAGCCATCCATTACACTGCTAAGGTGGAGCTCCACCAATTCTACACTTCAAGAAGAGCTCACTCATTGGAGGGGGCTGAGATGCCTTCGGGGTACAAAACTGTGCAAAAGTGTTCAATCGCCCCTAAAAAAAAGGAAGCATGTGTAAATATAAGTGGAAGTATGAGTTTAAGTCAGTATTTATTATCCCACCTTTATTTTCAAAGCAGTCTGAACTGTCTTAAACAAGCTTTCCAGTCATTTCACACACAACTAACATAGCCACATTGCACAATAATTTAGATTTCAATAGATTGAAATATATTCTATCATTTATTTGTAATATTATTGTAACAAAAACTCCTGAAATTATACAGAAATATGTCTATGGCTGATCAACATAATTATTGCACAAGACCAACCAGTGGAATGTAGTGTGAAATCCATGTCAGCGAGATGTCTTTATTTGGGCCAAAGCTGCATGGAATGGACTGCCAGGATTTCTGTTACTAGAAAATAATAGAAAATGCTTTCAAAAGAAATTTAAATAATGTTTTTGTTCACACGAATAGAAATATTATTGAAAGAGTATTGATAGGATGGAATAATTTCTTATGATTTATAGCAGTGAGCTATTGTTTTGTGAAGGAATACACGAATGGCTGTTTTTTTGATTGCATTCGGCTGTGTGTGTGTGTGTGTGTGTGTTTGTGTGTGTAAATAATTAAACTTGTAATGTAAAGTCGAGGAGACCTCAGTAAGAATAGCAGCTGATGTTTCAGTCGCTAATGGAGATCTTAATAAATAAAATGAAGTTTTTTTCAGTCATTTTTAGAAATAGTTCCCCAGGCTTCTTGGAGAACTTTCCAAATATATTCTTTGGATGTTGGCTAGCTTTTGGTCCATTCTCTGTCTAAATGACTACTTCAGTAATGTTGAGGTCCAGGCTCTGGGAAGGAATCATCACACCAGTCCAGTCCCGTCGTTATTTGGCATACCTCAGCCTTTTCTCTCCATTTCTCTTTCTGGCTTCTTGACAACCAGTCTTATGTTGAGACCGTTTCCGAGGAGCTTTGGCAAACAGTTTGTTAGGTTTTTTGCCGATTAGATGGTTTCTCAGGTCTGCCACCTCTTCTCTTTTTTTTGTTACCCAGCACTTGTCCAGTTTTCTCACATTTTCAAAGACACTTTACACACCATGCTGAGACTGGCTAAGCTATTTTGGCGTACAGCTCTTTGGGAATCATACACAAATGCTTCTTTTGTCCAATAAACTGTTGTCTTTGGCATTTTACATAGATGCAACAATGAAATAGGAACAAATTCTGTGGCTACTATGAAGATACATTTAAAGATAAGCAGAACACATTAACTCATCCTTTGAGTTTTGTGCCTTAGTTATGATTAGAAGACTCATGAGTCAGTGTTAATTACAAGGAAATGAAAGGTTAATCAAGACATGTTTGAAGATTCCTGTCACTGTGGACATTTCTACCCTTATAGCAATAGGTTTGGACAGTATCGGTGGCAAAAACAGACATATGTCGATCATGTGACTGACATTCTTGGCTGTGATAAAGACCCTCTAGGGCTCTGCTATTGACACGCTGGAGCTTGTGGCCTGGCACAGGATATACAGTACAGAAAAAGGAGATATGTGCACTAAAAGAGCACAGACTACATGAGAATATAGCAAGAAGTGACTTTATAAAATCGCTTAAGACATCCAAGATGACGGGATTATAAAGATTCAAAAGAAAAATGTATGATACGAAAGAAGAAGAAAGGAAAGGGAACACACACACATGTATTGGGACCATTTGTCAAACGCCCCATGTCAGAGCGATTTTATGTCACAGCATTGCAACAGCAATAAAGACAAACGGGAAGGGAGAGCAGATTGCTGCGTGACAGAATACATTTTTCAGAGGAGAGAGGATTAAACAGCCTTATGTCACAGCATTTATTTTTCCCTGCTGTGATTATACAGGGGGGTCAGCTGAAGACAGGGGAGGGAAGGGGTGACGCCCTCCTCTGGCCCGCTGCTTCAACAGCATCCTGCATTGCATGTTAGTCATACCGTCATGGCAAGCTTTTTTCTTGAGTGTGAAATCTTCATCAAAGCACAAACCAGAGTGTGTACTGGAGATGCTGGGCAGCAGACTGGGAACAGGTCTGCCGTACAAAAGACTCACACAAAGCTGTAAAGGCCACATCCAAGCAGAAATTTGATACAGACTCAGACATTAGCCATATAGCCTAACCCGAACTAAAAATAACATTATTACAGCCTTTCTAATGTAGAGTAAAACTCAGAAGCAGCATTTTTAGCTGGTAATTTATTTCCTCCATTTGAGGCTGGAAGATTGGGGCCCTAATGTGCTTCTCAAGTTTCAGTACGTACTGATAGCACACACCACACACTGGCCTAAACACTGCAAGCTGCAGAGATGTGGAGAGGATTTGTCATGCAGGAAAACAGTGCCACACTGACATCTTGTGGAATAGTCATGGTAGCTGATTTTTTTCATTTAGTTTCAGACTAAGGAGCACATCAGGGAATGGAGGTTTTGTGGCTGACCTACAAAGAAGGATCCAAGAGCGATCACAAAGCAGCTAAATGGTACTCTCATGTTGGAAAATATTAATATTAGTAAATCCACAGGATGCAAAGGAGAAAGCTACTGCTCTCCACCACATCTATGTTTAGATAAAACTTATTTGTAGGGAAAAATGGGGCACAAGGGGCTTATCTTATCTGTCAAAGTGTTGGCAATATTTCTCTGCATCAGGGCAAGAACAGCTTGTCATCATCGATGAAACAGGGATTCTTTGATAAAAATATATGAGGAAAAATGTTATGAAAATAAGTAAAAATGAAATAAAACAAGTAAAAATTCAAAATTTAAATAAAGAATAGTCAAGATATTATGTCCATTAGCAACACAACCAAAATAAGATTAGAGCTTAAAAAAAAATGGTAAGAGAAATAAATGAAATGGAATAATGCAAAGACAGCATTCGTTCACATGAGGAGACCCGCCACCGTCCCAGAGGTTAAGCTGTCTTGTAAAGAGAAATGAGCAACAATTCTTCCAAACTGAACATTTACTATAAATGTTTAGCTTGAGTAATCGGTGTCACAATGAATGATGAAGGTGATGTCAACATTTCCTCAGGCAAAGGGAGCCCAAATGTGGGTAGCTAATAAAAAAAAAAAGGTTAGAAATGGTGGCATGACTTTCAGATAAAAGCATGAATCAGTAAAATAGCTGAAAGTCTGAGATGTGACCACTGAGGAGTGAAAGGTTTTGTTGCAAATAATGAACAGAAGTCGTCATGAATGGGTGCGGTACATAGCGCTGAACCTCTTGGTCAGCTGTGGCCGCCTTCTTTATCTGATCTAAATACTATGGGGAACTTTCATATGTGAGGAACATATGGAGGAAAATGTGGGAGGCTTCACAGGAAATCCATCAGGATTTTTTTTTCTTCTTTTTTGAGTATCAAGAACATTATATTTATAAAGTGAATGTATTTATGTGGAATATGATGATCAAAATAATTCAAAAGCAACACACGAGAATAAATCAGTCCCTGACAAACACCATGTATACACATTGAATGTTTTATTAAAAAAGAAGTTATAACAGTTTATTTTATACACAACTATTTATGAGATTATAAGCCTAGTAATGGAGGGCATTTTGCCTTTTTGACAAGCACGCCCACTTCACAATGCAAAGAAAAAAGAAAAAAAAACGAGAGGAGGAAAGATAAGGTGATAAAAATAAGACCAAGAAGGGATTTTAACAAAAAAAAAGAAAAAAAGTTTGTTTTAAACCCTCAAATACCACACAATAGGTACCAAATACACAGTTTCTTTGAAAAACTCATGTTCCACGCTGCGTGTGCTTGCTAAATGCCCTGATAGCAGCAGCCTGTCAGCAAAGGTCAACAAATCGGCCCAAGCACAAGACAGAATGGGAGGTGCACGCTGAGAGAGGGTCAACTCCAAACCACAAGCATGCAACATCCCGAGGAGACATCGTCAACACACAGGGCAGGGGAGATTTTTCAGGGTGCCGACTCTTCAGCTGTGCTGATAAACTGGAGAACGGGCGTTGGGCGTCTCCTCTATGATTAATGATAGTCCAGACCTTTTACTAAGCTCAAGCCCTTCATCCTTGTACGCAGCCGGCTGTGAAGGGGGGGAGAGTGTGTCCTTATAATTGCGTGCCTATGATGTTGTGCTGGGCTTATCTGCAGGTTTGCTGTCAGAACTATGAGGCATTGCGAAATCCAGTTGTCTGCATTCACTGTTTAAAACTGTGAAAGAAATTTCTTGCAAGTCTGTGATCTTCAAGCTGAGGGAGTGGAGGGGATAAAGCAAAAAGGAGATTATAAATACTAATAACCACAATTCCTTCCTTTCACCTGCATAATTTAGAATTCAACTTGCAATTGGAAGCAAAATCATTCACTCGTTTGAGAACGGGTTCGTTAGCTCGAGTTAAAGATAACTCCAGACAAGCAATAGTTAGGGGGGTTAAAAAAAAACTGAAGAAAAAGAGGAAGCCAGTTAAAATAACAGATTTCTTTTTCCAACCAGGGTAACACCAGCTCAAAACTGAGTACATCATTAATTTATTGCTTAACAGACAAAATAATGTAAGAAAAGAATTATTGACATGGGTATTTCCTATTTTCAGTACCCAAGTATTATTTAAAACTTTCTGAATTGCTTGGGGGGGGGGGGGAAGGAAAAAGATGCAAGGATAAAGTTGTGACTGGTGTTAGAATTTAGCTGAACTACAGGCTGCTTCATAGCCATGATTAAAAACAAAAAAACAACAAAAACAAAGGGGTTTTCTTTGTAGGACACATCTTTGTGGGCAGCTTAGAGAAAGAGAACAATAAGTCGCTTGTAAGCCTGTAGAAGTTATGAGTTATTGATACGGTCTTGAACATATTGAAGATCCCAAAGATTGGCTCTGCAACAGAAATGACTATCCTCTAGCTTAAAACAGTCTAATCATTCTATCATGGGGACATTGTTAATTTAAATTAGTGTTTCCGTGCTCAAATGTGGCGATATTCATGAGCACAGATCTGCTTTATAAAATCATGCATTTAGATAGAATCCAATCTCATGAAAAGGGCTGAGCCACACGTTTGATTTCTGTACAGTTAGATCCGTCAGGCCCGCTACAGCTCAAACATCATGCTAGCTTTGAAATCGCTCACGCTCATCTGTACAACCGCTGAGAGAGGACAAGAAGGCGTGTCTATGGGGTATCTCACATATAACCACAAAACAGACTGAATGATTTTCCCTCAGGAAGGCATACAGAACTATGGAAGTCTATCTGTAAACACAGCCATATAGCACGTTTAGTTGAAGTCACCACCCATTACAGCTATCTATCCTGACATGTCAAAAACACAACTCAACAAATGTTAGCATGATTTCCAGCCTTTTAATACCTTCTAGGTGAAAATGTTCATTGCTATATGCATGATACAACAAGCAAACTGCATTTCAAACCTGAGCCATAAAAGTCTAACAATCCTACATAAGCTCAAATAAGCCTAATGCCACTCAGCCCTGGGATAATTCCCCCATTCTTCAACAGAATGAAAACTGATGTCAAATCACAAATTGGAAGAGGATCAAATTGCATGAAGAAAAGAATAAAAAGTAGGATAAAGGTTAAAACAATGTGCTTTTTCTACTTATTAGAAGTTATCTTTGACCTCCATGGCTTCTTGGAAGCATGGGTTTTGTGGAATCCTTTAACGAACATGCTCCTTTTGTGATGAGGCACAGAAGAGGGAGATGAGATCAGAGGCGATGAGGTGACCTCCCAAGTATGCATCGTCTACGTGGGATCCGAGCCTACCACAAAGCAACCAGTGATTCTTACTGCAATCTGTGACGTGAAGACATTTCAAGGTTTGATTTTTTTTTCTTTTTTTTTTTAAAGGTAGTTTCACAGCTAATTTTTTGCCTCGATGAACATCACAAGGTCAGTGTTTTGTCTTAAACACTGAATTTCCACAAGTCTAAAGAGGGGTGTCTTGTCTCTGTACAAGGTATGTGCTGTACACAAAAATAATAATAATAAAAAAATTTTAATGTTTTGACCCCCCCATTAGGAACAAATTTAAAGACAAAAATAAAAGTTGGGGGGAAAAAAAGAAGAAAATAAACCTCTCAAATCTGCCACTGTAATGTTTTACCATTTACATCTTCACTCTGAATCAACGATGAATAACACAAGGTTTCCATTTAGTTAAGGAGTCAAATCTGTACACAAGAAATCAATTCCTCTGGAAATGAAAAGGGCTACAGGCCTTAATGTCAGATGTTGGGCAATGATTTTGCAGTTGTCAACTTATTGATCAATACAGACAGTATGGGAGTCCATGGATACAGTCCAGTTACACACCACAGGTTAGACCAATACGAAGGGCATGCACTGGAGCAGGTTCCTTGTAACAGTGGAATGTGAGGAGGACTGAAACAACACTAACCTTTCACTCAGATCCCCGTAGTAACCATATGACCATTTGGGTTGGTTTGCAGTGAAACTAAAACTTACTTTGTTGCTGGTTTTCTTAATACAACAGAATGCTAATAGAAATTTCATTAAAAACAGGGAGAAGATGATGTGATTATAAATATGATGGCAACATGAACAATGAGGATGTTTGGTGCTTCCTGTCATTAATTTGATATGGTCAGATGGTTAAAGGGCGGTCTGTTTCTCAGTTCACAGGGTACCAAATGAATCTGACCAGAAACCTTATGGTAGAGCCACTTCTGTCGTCACAAAAAAATCTGACAAAAAGTCATGTAACAGCCAACATATCAAGCAAGATAATGAGAAAAAGCCTAATTTTTTTCTTAAAATGTGTCTCAATAATTTGACAGACGTATTTAGTTAGTATGGGTTAATTTGTGAGTCACTGTAATCCACTTGAGGTGTGCCAAGACAGCTTGTGCGCAATTGTGTGCTTTAAATGAAAACTTTAACATGAATAAAACGTGTTATGTGTAGCTGGAACTGCCACTATGCATTGGAAGGGCTGTATGAAAGTAACCAGTTGAGACCCAAAAAACAAAAAAAAAAGAGGATGGGAAATGAGTTCCTCTGGCTCGTTGAGGAGCTTCTAAGGCGACTGGCAAAAACCCATTGTGACCGAGTGGAAACAACCAATCACAGCTCGGCGTTTTTGATCAACGTCCAATAGACATTGGCTTTTGGAGACGAAGCGGAAGCACGGCAGAGGGAGAGGCTCAAACTTACAAACATCCTGTTTCTCAAGTTTACCAAGTTCTGCTTTAAAATACTGTCTTATCTAGAGGATAGCACTGGGATTATGTTGGGCAAGCGAGACCTAAGTAGCTCTGTGGTGGAGCAACTACCAAAACGTTGGTCAGAGTCAATTAGCACTGAGAAAAAAATTGAAGAAAATAGGATTTGTATCAAACTACAGCATGCTGTGTTATAAAATGAAGTCTGAGGCAAGAGATTAGATGCTCGTGGGAATTTCTGACATCAAACAAATGCAGAGATAACCAGTGGAGAATGTGAACGCAGTCGCTACGACATCTGTGTGGGGGAATCAACAGCTACAGAGCAGGAGGGGTGTCTGTCAAACACACCGAAGGCTAGATATCCATAAAAATCCTTGTTTAGTAGTAATAATAAAAAAATCAACTTGTTTAAATATGAATATTATAAGTCTGCTTTCTCATGGTGAGGAAATCAAATATAGTCTCTGTGGGGGTTAAAGTAGGGGTCGGGATGGGGGAGCCCTCCTATTACTACAATTCCATATCCTGGGCTTCATCTTCTGAGAAATCAGACATGGAGCTTTCAGATGAAGAGTCGCCTGCCCCCTCTTCCTGCTCCTTCAGCGCCTCCTCTGTTGCATATTTCTGGATGTACTCTAGAGGAAAAGAAAGAACAAAAGGATTTTTCATTTTTCTTTGGAAAATTAATGAGTAAACAAAGAAGATTTCTCCCATTCTATCTACACCAAATGTATTCCATGAGGGTGAACCTTTGATTTTCTGCTTGTACTCCTCTGGCCGATGAAGGTACATGGCAGCTGCATCACCGTTCAGGGGATCAATGGGGTTTGGGTACGCCAGCAGTTGGGGCAGGAACGACTCAAAGATGTTGGTCAGATCTGGAGAGGAAGAAAATGGATACTAAAATTTGCAGCCGAGGGAATTAAGGAGCTAGACATCAATGTGAGCTGCTGATAGAGTCGCTTTCAGGGCTCTCCAAAAGATCAAGCAACAAATGTGGAAGAATCTGACAGATTAACCATTCAATAATTATATATTAAGTGTGACTATAAGTCACATCAAAGCGTATAATCAATCAGTGGATCAGTCAAAGATGATGTGACAGAAAGATCTGATAGTTAGCAGACTAACAAACTTAAAATCCTCAGCAGGACAGTATCATTGAGGGTTAACTCACACTAATGCTATCTATTTGTTTTTCTCATAGCTGAGGCCTTGTCGTATACCTGCAATTTTTCTCTCACCTCCTAGGTGTCACTGTTGGGGTCTGCTCAAGCTGGAAGCATGTTTTCATTGTCTACTGTGTAGGATTATGATGTTATGAAGATTAAATCTGTTGCTTTTTCTCCTTTTTCTCTTTGCTGAAAACCATTTCAAACAACACTTTGCTGATTGGCCTTTTCTTTCCATGTGTGACTAATATTTTTCTCAATATGACAAATCCAATGGCAGCTTACACAAGTAAAAAAAAAAAAAAAAAAAAAAAAAAAAAAAAAAAAAAAAACCAAAAAGAAAAAGGAAAAACAA
>JAOXYM010000025.1:15803436-15815770 GCA_028567055.1 Leptatherina wallacei | reverse complement strand
CAAGAGTTAGGATGTTTTTGTGTCCTTTTTTTCTCTTCCATTTTCTTTTTTTAAAACTTGAAAGCAACTTCTTTTAACCAAGCAAGTGTAATAAAATGCCTCTGGCTTTAAGCCAAAATAACAAGAGAATTGTAGCTTGTGGAGAAGTCCGCTAAAAATGTACAGGCATTTAATACTGTACTCTAAAGTAATCATATAAGCCAGGATGTATTATAAAAAAGCAGAATCTGTGTTGCACCAGCCAGAAATAAAAGGTTGACATAAGCAAACTAAAACAAAAACAGTCTTTTTTTTCAGTTTGGTTAAAAACTTGACCTAGAAACAACTAATAAATTTTCCTTTTCTACAAATTTATTGAACCTGTGTGGGCAACTTCCCCTTGTTTTTGGTTTAATTTGACCAGGCCATTTCTAATCCCATATTTGACTAAGCTTTACTGCCATCCCATCAGCTGTTTTAAGTCCCTCCCCTCTTGTGGTTTCCGGCTAGTAACAAACGAACCAATCATTAAGCTGGTTTCTAATATGCTGGAACAAAAACAAAACTACTTGTTCATGGTGTTCCACAACATCGATGGAACAGAAAAAGAGTTGTTATATTTCATTTTCACTACTCCCCCTGTCAGCCCAAAGTGAACCAAACAGATACACCAGCAGCACAAAAAGCAAACAAGGTGACAACAACTTGGAAAAACAGAACACCCTAGATGCTGCCCAACATTGGAAATGAATGCAGACACGTGATACCTGCTATAGCCCTTAAAAAACAGCTGCCATATTCACTAAAAACATCCAATATTTCCAAAACAACAAGTTAGCACCAGTGAAAAGTGAGACAAGTTAGCTGTTCCTATATTTTGCCTGCAGACACTGAAGTACAGTGAGAAATACTGATCAGGTGGCCATTTTGGTGTTGAAATTAACATAGCAGCTAGCCAGCTAAACAGCGTTTCAAAGAAACATTTCAAGTGACAGATACAATAAGTCACAGAAAGCTCTGAATGGTTACAAAGCAACGCTATGTAGACCCAGCACGTCGTCCACGCTGCTACAACGCCGACGTTTTAAGGACTAGAACAAAAGAAGGCAGCTTTTTCAGTCAGCCTCACGTTATGTAAACAAGCTCTGTTTGAGGGGTAGTTTGACTTAACCGGGGGGGAGCAAGGTGGGCAAAGAAAGCAAACTGCCACAAGGTGATTCGTGTAATCTGCATTCATTGGTGGTGCAACGACATGAAAGACATTGCTATAAAAAGGAGAAGGACGCCAGCGTCTGTTCGGATGTTGGGTCAATTTTCAGATATAGACAACAAAATAAACAATTAATGTTTGCTACATATTGTGCAGTAAAATCAAATAAAAAAAGCTAGAAGATTCTGCGATCGATCTGATTGGCTAATAGAGTTGTCTCGATAAGAGACAGGAGGTTTGCAGGATAAAAATAGCTAACACTTGGCTTTGCTAGCAAAATGTTGTTTACACAAAACACCAGTAATTCACATAGAAAAATCTCACGGTTTTTGATTACAAAGACTCTGGTAGCATTGTCGTTCAAAAGCTCGTAAAACATTTACACCTACATCAAGACATATCTGACGGAACAGTGACTCAAAGACTGTTGTTTATGTTCAGAAAGGATACAGTTTCACCACATCGGTATCCATTCGCCTTTTACCCGGACTTGGAGACGACATTTTTGCTATTTCCACCGCAGAACACCAGTAAGTCAGGTGAAAGCCAGCTCCTGAAACGCTAGACAATCTAGCAAACGTTATTATCCAAAAGTTACCATTTGCCTTTAGATATGTTCACAGCAGAAGGTCCTCGCAGTTGAATGTGTCTCTATCCTAATGAGTGGCTGCGCTAAACGTTAGATCTCTCCTGTTCACTGCCTCTGCGTTCTCATCATGGTTCTGACAAGCAGGGATCCCTCCGCGAACTACGTCATATAAGTGCGACAAGGCGTCAGCATAAATGGCCATGTTTGTAGTTTCCTTTCAAAGGCCTTTCCTTTTTGAAAACTTGACCACTTAAAGTATCAGCACATTGAAAGGTTGGCGAATGATCATATGGTAATAAGGCCCTGAAGAATTAAGGGCCCGTGGTTCTGAACTCATTTCTTAAGGAACAAAGACTAATGTTTACTACATACGATTACAAAGAGATCCTTAACAATTTAGAAAGATCCTCTAATACACAAAACTAGTTTAAAGACTACCACGGTCCCAAAAACTAAGCAGAGCCTCAAAACTTAACTCCTACCCAGGGAAATAATTGAACAACCAAAAGAGAAAAAAAAGAAGGATGAAAAAAATCAACACAAATGGAAAAATAAATTATGATCACAAAGCATATTTATGACGTGTTGATTTGTCTCTTTCAGTCAGGATGCCTTGCTCCTACATAGGTCTGATGACCTTTTTTTTCTTTAAACATCTATACCAGCAACCTGAGGGTTCAAAATACATCTAAGCAGTTGAGACCACATAAACTCTTATTTTTCCTTTTTATTTAATTTGAAGACAGATCGCTTTTGACACCTTAGTTTGCAATTTCATTTTCTGCTATTACCATGGCGCTTGTCCATCTTCTTGATCCCTTCATGTTGAGTCATGTCTGGCTTCCAGGAATTGTGCTCTGTTCATTGACCAAATGATCTTTTATCACATTAACTTTTTAATCAACATATTATTGTATGCTTTATACAGACTTTTCCAAGATATGTTGTGTTGTGTAATTTTCATTCATACATGCCAGAGATTGGAGGCAAAAAAATATGTCAGTGAGAGGTGCAAAATACCACAGCAGAAGAGCTGGTTTCAAACTACATCCACCTTTCCCCCTAGAGCAGCCACGGTGTTCATCAGCTGCAACAGTTGGTCATAAAATATGCAAGAGTAATATCTGAATGTCATGAATATAATTTGTTTCCATTTACAATACAATAAATGTAGTTAATGTCAAAACCAACATTTATCTTTTTTATTAAAATGGTCAGTGGAATGACATGCAAGGTAAACCAAACACTCAGAGGAGCATTTTATTCATCTATTTAAAAAAAATCTATTAAGATAAAAGCACATGCAGGGTAGTGAGAACTGCATCATCAAGAGATGTCAAAAGAAGGCAAAAACTTTCAGAACTGGTCTGAAACTTGTGGCACACCATTTTATATGTCAATATATAACAATCAGGGCAAAAAACAAAGGAAGAAGTCACATCTATCTTGTTTGTCAGCAAAAATATTACACACATAAAATGACTTACTCACAGTTGTTGTTTTTATTCTTATTTTTGATAATCTGAGGTCAATGTTTACCGCTCCTGAAAATGACTCAACACAGTGAAGGTAAACATTATCTTTCCAGTGTAGAGCCATTCGCCTCGTTCTCAAAATCAGAGATTCCTTGTGTCTTGTTTTCCACAGAAATCAAAACCATAATAGTGGGATTAAGGAAAGCTGTAGTTCATGTGACTGTAATTGTACATGCCTTCCTAGTGTCCTATTTATTTACAGAGATGAGTTCTATTACCTGTTGACTGTTCATGTAGACATAATACGAGGCCACTGCAGGCCCCAGCAGCTCTAAATCACAAATGCCCGAGGAGAATTCAAATGTTTAAAAAGCTCATAGACATCATTCACATTTGACAGTTTAGAAAAAAAAACACTCATTCATTTCCCTCTAGAAACATTGTAACTGTAAACACATCTTTAAGGGATGGCATAAACTAATGAGATACGACACCCCTGTTCTTGAGAAGATGAATTGTGTACCAGATAGAGTGGATGACTCAGTTCAGTGTGGCAATCTCTACTGAGATGGAGAGGAGGATACCTGCCACTGACGAAATATAGCAAACACTCTTTTTGACTTGTCTCGAGGGCCCTAGAGAAACAGAAATCATAAAGAAATCAGGTTAATCTTTTACGACTCTTTATGAAATGTGTACAGAGTATAGAGTTGTTGACTTGCCTGTGCTGGACTGCCTCCATGTGCGTTGGAGTTTTTCTTTGTGGGCATGAGGAGGTCGAGAGCAGCTTTCCATCCCTGCTGATTAAGTGCTGAGCCTTTATCAAAAAAGGGGATAACCCCTGGATCTGCATTCTCCTTCCCCACAGCAATCCAGGGACACCAATCCCTGTGCTGTGCAAGAGGATCAAATGTACTCTTATGCAGAAGGCCATCCTGAAATAAGAGAAAAGTAGCAGCTGTTTTAGCAGCAGATTCACAATAGGTGAAGAACTGTGCAACTCCCTTGCAAATTTAACATGGATTAGGATCTGCATCATACCGCTTTGTATTCAATTGGGGATTAAAACTTATATCAAATGTGAATATAAATCACTTAAGGCTGAGAACTGGAGTAAAGTTAGTTCTTACGGGACCACTAAATGTTGACAGGCACAAGCGTTTGGGAGAGAGTAGGCTGGCGGCGCAATCAGTTCCCAAGCTTTCGGCCTGTCCTCGACTTCGAGTTGCAGGCCTCTTGCCCCTGGTCAAAGGACTTGGCAGCTCTTCGCTGGGGCTGGGTGAATCTCTGCTTCGGGCACGTGAAGCCACAGGAGAGGACGTCCCCTCAGTCTGTAACATACACCAACACACGGTGAAGAAGCAGCCTGCAGATTCTTCTTAAAATGATGATGGGCAATAAAGCTTATGGTGCTTTTCCATCGCATAGTACGGCTTGGGCAGGCATGTCTGTACAAGCATAATCGATGTGATTATGTGACTCAAATGGTTCTCAGCAAGCTAAGCCAATACTATACTTCCAAATGAATTGGAAACATCTCAGAATGCTGAGAAAACTCGTCTGACAAAAAAAAAAACATAAGCAAGCGTAAAAGCTCTAAAGTCTTACAAACATGTATACTTCCTTGTTCTCTAAAGTTGTTTAAACATATATGTGTATAATATACTTATGGTCAATTAAAAAGCACAAGACCAAGATCTTAAGTGGGTGGAAAGATCACATATTCTGTAAATGGCAAATGAATCATTGAAGGTGTTTACTGAGAGCTACATTTTGTAGTACAGGGTCATTATAACCGTTCCCTTAAGATGCTACTGGAACTCACTCAGTGCAGTTAGCACACTATGTATCCTGTCTCTGTGTGATATACGGCTAGTCCCAACAATGTCAAGGGATAATGTTTTCAATGGAAAACAAAGCAAGGAAGATTTAAGTTGAGTCAAACTGTGCCAAGATTAACTGTAATATGCAATGGCATAAACACCCGAAGCTAATCTTGCTGATAAACCTCTTTAGAGCTTGCCTGGTCAGAGCGGGTGGAGTCCTGGCTCCTTAGTTTCATGCGACATGGGGTTGCAGGAGGGGTCGGTGAAGCTGATGTAGAAGGGTCTGCTGCGCCTTCACTGGCAATACCTGATGCAGGCACTGCCAATTGAGCAGAGGGTCCTGAAGCATTTGGTGAGGCCTCTGCATCATCTCCAACCGCCTCCATTTGGTGAAAGTTCCATAATCCCACCTTCCGCATACAATAGGAGCAGGTGAGAATAGGCAGGTTCATGGCGTGCAGAGCTGGGCTAAAATGGAAGAAAATCAGGTTTATTCCGTTTTTTGTCCCGTCTTTTCAACATTTATTTTGGTGCAACAGAAAGAGCTTCATCTCACCTCGCCGCCCAGCCACAGAGAGAAACGATACATGCAGCCACCTGGACAGCCAATGGTTCAGAGGATGGAGTCTCTCCCTTTTTTTTTTGTTCTTCCTCAATCAGCTGAAGTATAACACTGATAACATCCTCTGTCAACGACTACAAGAAACAAGTGGCCATTTGTTACATGGAAACAACAATACTGTTCATTGATTATTAAAAAATCTACACATCTGTACATAAAGTTGACATCTTTTCACAATGAACTAATCAGTTTCTCTTATGTCAGTAGTACATTCCTCTAAACACTTTGCAATTCCAAATACTGTTAGTGTTGGTATACAAAATACTTTACCATGGATTTCAGCTGCTCTGGCCTCATAGCTGGCAGCTGCTGTGAAAGGAGACAGGCACTCTGGAAACGTTCCAAAAAAGCAGCAAGAAGTGTTGATGGTTCAGAAGCAGGAACCAGCCAGAACCTCTCTGGAAAAGAAACATTTGTTATAACCACCACATAGACGACTAATATTTCAGCTGTGTTACATTTTAGTTCTGTTGTTGTAGACATCCTGTGAAAAATAGTTGCACCCACCTGGGCATGGAAAGTAAGGCCAAGGACAAAACTTTTCATGCTGCGTCTGAAGCTGCTTTGATATTTCTGCAATGCGCGTTTCATCTGTAAAAGAAGATAATTTTTCAAGCTTTCATATTAAGCAGATGTGCAAACATCAGCCCAGCTTTGACAACGTCTTTTTCTGTTTCAGACAATGTTGCTTACATTTTTCGAAGTCTAAAGTTGGTTGAAGTGATGCACAAAGGAAAGCCTGGCAGCTGGAGCACTTGAGCATATCACAGGCAACGTTGATCCAACCATACCTGGCGCACATCAGAGGCGATAGTATGCGAGGTTTGCCTGCCCATTTCAAACAGTAGTACACTAAGGAAAATTACCCTCACGTGCAGACAATACTTTAAAGACAATCAGAAATACCAAATGCACGTTTGAATTATGGACCTTCAATGAATCACTGGGTGTACTAATAAAACGAATACTTTATCGTTTCTATTGGTTGGAAATGTACAAAGGATATTGAATAGGATTCCACTCTGGAGAAAAAAGCTTCTTTGTTTGTCGCCTCGCAGGGTGCTTGGGTGTTGCCTTTTCCTTCCAGAACATTTGAATCTCCTTGTCCACTGAAATCCAGACAAAGGGGATAAACATGTCGTGATTTTTCCAGCATATTTGGCCGTTTTTGAATCATTCAAAAAGAGACAACTAAATGTATACGATACTGTTCAGTTCAAACTGCAAGACATAAATGCTTGGTGCAAGCTGGCTAAATTTACTAAAGCACACCACATCGTAAAGTTTTCGTCCCCACCCCCTTTATCGGCAACTACACAGTAGCAATAGTAGCACCTAGCATAACACACCTGCTCGTTCGATGAAAAACTAATTATAAGCATGATATTATAAAACTGTGCATCTACATAGGTCCAGCCATTCAGGCTCTTAATGTTTCACACACGTTGCCCTTATTCGGTAAAGCTACGTAGAGGCGGCTAAAGTAAGCTGCTAGGATAACTAGCTAACCAAACCAGCTAATGGCAACTTCAATCAAATAGAAAGCGCGCGTTTGTTCCAAAGACTCACCTACTACAACCGCTTTCCGGCGATGATACACCCTCATTAAGAATTTCGCGAACTTTCTCTGGAGAAACAAATGAAGACTTATGTTGATTTGTATTGCCGACACGATCCCCACGACTGCCGCCGAGAGTCGCCATGGTCGGCTCTAAGGTCCCCTGGAAAATACACCCAGAAAAAAGTCGTTCCGCTCTGCAAAACCACAAGATCACTGAGCTGCGTCACGAATGTGAAGCCGTGAAGATTTATTTATCTTTAAAAGCATTTAGCTTTTTTGTTTTTGAATAATAATAATTCTTTTTTTAGTGGAGGCAGTGATTTACCTTGTGTGCTGGATAGTTTATAACAACCCTATATACTCTGAGAAGTTGTCAAATTTATGTGGATAACAGCAATAATCCTCTACTGAAAGCAGATGTATTTTACAAAGGCATAAAGTAAGGATATAATGGACTTTACTTTTCTCTCTCTTTTTTAGACACTGAATTGTGAATTGTGTCTCCATTCATCTGCAACTATTTGGGAGGACTATCTTTAGCACAGTTATCTGGAAAATAAATTGGAGGTTACTTGATTGAGAAATACTGCATGTCACCATTGTAAACAGTGGGGCATTTAACACAATCTGCATGCCACAGTGCCTTTCAGTCATCTGTCTGGGAAGGGTCCAGACTCTTCTCAGCTGCTTTTCAGGCTGATAACTACAACCCACTACAACTGGCATCCTGGGGGCTGTCTGCAAGTACATTAAAACTGAGGCACCCCCAGTACTAACTACTAAAAAAGCACAAATGAAAAAAAATTCAAATGCTATGAAAACCAGAAAAAGAAAAAAATCATACAAAATAACATTTGAAGAAAATTGAAAGTGTTTTCTCTCTGAACTTTGGCTCAAACAGTGTACACGTTTCTAGCATGCATAAATCAATGTATGTTAGATATCCATTTCTGAAAACCATGGAAAACCATACTCTCTAATCAATGTAAAATTTTATATGAAAGCTACAGATTTTATCAAAAATTGCAACTTCCCCTGGGAGAAGCAGGGCTTTCTCTTCCAAATATCAAATATTACCAACTGGCGTGCCTCTGTCGCTATCTTTAGGAATGGTTCAGAAATGACCCCCACTCCACTTGGCTTAGCACTGAGGCCACCCCTATAGACCCGATCCCCCTTTGTAATATTTAATATGTTTCTAAGAAATGGGTCTCAGACAAAGTGAGGGGTAATTTTCTCCTCCAAAATACAATGAAGGTTTAGAGATCTATTAACAATATACAGTCTCGAGAGGATTCACTCTCTCTCCTCATCCCTATTTATTTAAACCCTGACTTTCCACCTGGGCTCAATGACCGTGCATTTATCCTATGGTCAGAGAAAGGTATTTGTACTATTGGGGATCTTGTGGCAGATGGCATTGTTAAATCTTTTAGCCAGTTGACAGAGCAATACAACCTCCCCTCCTCACATTTTTTTTAGGTATCTGCAGATTCCTAGTTGTATCTCCTCAGACGCCAGGTTGTGCCCTGGATGGGTTCTGTCGCTCTTTTGTGGAAGATATTTTGCAGGATCTTGAGCCCTGAAAGTTGACCTCCTGGTGCTCTGTCTATTCCAGGAGGGGACGCAGGGCATCTTAAATCACTCTGGGAGGCTGACCTAGGTGTAACGATTGTGGACGATGAGTGGGGAGATGTATGGCTGAGTCCCTCTGGTTGTTTATCCACTAATAAAGTTAAGGAATTGCTATTCAAAATTATACACAGGCTCCAGATTACACCAGTGTTATGGAATAAATTTAACCCTACACTTTCCAAATATTGAAACAAATGCAAGATCTCTGATGACATACTATCATTGTATTTTTGACTGTCCCTTTGTTAGAAGCTTCTGGAGAAACGTATGTGAAGAGATTTCTGAAATACTTGGTAAAGATCTAGATCTTACTCCTCTGTCTTGTATCCTTGGATTACACTCTGGACTGAATCTTTCACCTCACTCGTTAAGACTGCTTGATGTACTCTTGTTCAGTGCCAGAAGGTGCATCCTACTCGAGTGGATCTCTGTTAAACCTCCTAAGCTCTCACAGTGGACACAAAGTATCATGGAACTTATCCCTCTGGAAGCAATGGCTTACTGGACCAAAGACAAACCTTCACATTGGTTCTGCAAATGCACAGACTGTGCAGAAAAGGCCTCTATGGACTTATTTGGACAGCCATACCTAGAGAATCACACACTTAAGCAGTGACATCAACCAAACACTACACTAACATCTCACCGCCTTGGCACCGTGTTTTAACACCCTCTCAACTGTCAATTTGAGTTTTCAATATTGTTTTTTTCTATTTGTTTCAGCCACCATGTGGATGTTCCTGTTTTTGTTTTGTTTTGTTTCTCTCCTTGCCTTTGTCTAATGTAAGACTATCACGTAATTTTAGCATAAAACTACAAAGCAGTGCTAATCTAGTTGTGTGTCAGCGCTATATTTGTTTTAAGATAATGTGGAGAAACCATGTCATCTTTAGTTTTTAAAGAATGTTTTTAAGGACTACACGTCAACTCGGTAAATCGAGATTTTCACCTTGGAGCTAAGAATTAATAAAAGATGCTAGAAAAGTAGCTCAGTATCTGCGTTACTTAGTGCTGACTAAGCTAGAGCAACATGATTCAGTTTAAACAGGAGACTAGCAAGGCTGCTAGTTGATTTTAAATTAATTAGCATGAAAATGTGGAGAAATATACCCTGTAGTCTGATTTTGTATATTTTCTTAGTACATATGACCCCCTTGATAAAATCATGCCCACCCTCTGGCTCTCCCATACAAGTTTAGCTCTGACACTGAATATCATTACAAATTGTGTTTTAAAAAAAAAAATCTAATTTCTTTAATAGATAGCTGTTGTGTTTTTAATATCTAAGAATGAGGTATTTCTATCTACTTGCCATGAATCGACAAACTTTGCAGCAAGTCATATTTGTGCCACTATTTTGACTACGTTGTCTCTGAACTGACAAAAGAACTGTGTGTGCGTGAAGTATTGGAGCACCTTGTGATCACCAGCCATTCATTGTAATAATGATTAATTAACCACACATTGATGGTGCAAATTTGACAAACAACTCCACCATATAAACATATTTGTTGAGAACAAGTGAATGGACACAAAACATATAGGAGGAAATGTAATAAAGATAACAATGGAATACAGGTGGTACAGTCAGAGCACAGCCATCTTTAAGTCTGGAATCTCGGAGTCCTCTGCCAGTTCTCCATTCAGGAAAATGAGGCTACTTTGTCATTTCCAGAAAAAACCCCATTCGAAAACTTAAAATATTGTGTTCTGGTTGGAATTGTAGTATACAGGTAGATATACTGTACCGTGACATCTGGGTACACACTCACAATTTTCACAATCAGATCCCAAACATATATTGCATCTCTTATGTTTGATTAATTCTGTTTATCATAATACAAATATTCGCAACTATTTAGATGAAGAAGATATGGTCCCATTAAATCGATAAACCAAAGTCACGAGGTGATAAAGATGACTATTAAATCAGAAGTACAGTGTATCACCTTGCGCTGGTTATCAATAGATTACAATGTGAAGAAGATCCTCTTGTGATTGCTTAGCATTTCAAGTCTGGAGGCAGTATCTAGCAGATACTTCTATTGAACAACTTCAGCAACCTTTTGGCAACAAATAACAGCAAGTGGAGCAAAGTGAGTTTCTTTCTAAAGTCAATGATATGATCAAAAACTGACCATGCAAATTGAATTAGTTTAGGAAGGAAAAAAAATATTGTAGAGACAAATCAACTCGCGTAGTTCCGCTCAACTGTGATGACGCAACGCCCTAGCAACAAGCTCAGTGATTGGTCAAGTGTGTCGCGGCCGGAGGGGTAAAATTTGTGAATGGCTTCAAACCTGCCTGAAATGTGAAATGACTCATTGGCGCTTTAGCAGATGTTGTTTTTATTCGACGTGACATCCAACAGGACTGGGTTGTAAAGGGGAAACGATGTCGGTCGCCGAAGGTGCTTACAGAGCAGACCAGCTGAATATATTCGAAAGACTTACAGGCAGGCCGCCGTACGGAGTGACGCTAGCAGGTGGGTCACCAATATTAGCATCACAAGCTAGCAACGCAATATTTTAACTTTGTCACAGTTGCTTTGTCAAATATTCCTGGCGTGTCTCACACCAGCTGCTGTTTGCATGTTAAGATTTTAAACATCATTACTGGTGTCACTGTTAATCGTAATTTTCGAGTTAGCAACATCCCGTAATCATGCTTGGTTATGGTTTGACTTTTCTTTTGTATAATCACTTAAGCTAACGTGTTATTAATTTGGAATAGCAACACAGCAGTAATACTTTTGCATCGATCAAAACTCTACTCCTTCAGCTGTGCAGCTGTACATTGATTTGACCTGACATCATACCATATTGATTACGGGATATTACAAGATATACGTTTCCCAATATTTATCAACATACATTATTTAATCATTGTCATTCCCTGTTGGACATGATTGAACAAGGTTCATAACCTGGTCAGGTATATTATTACAGCTGGATATTTTTTTTATCTCAGCTGTAAATGTAGTTACTTTATGAGCTAATGTTAAAGGTTTATGAGTATTATGTATATAGTTATTAGAGTATGTGTATGAAAAACAACAAAACAGAAGAATTTCACACACTTTCCTTGTGATAATGATGTTGAACAGTAGATAGCTCTGGTGGATGGTAGTCCAGATCCTGGTTCATTTTCAGGTTTACTGGTGGCAAGATCAGTTCTCGCAGGAGACCCATTAATCTATATGAAACAGCCCAACTGTTTTTTTTACTGACATTGACATACTGCTACATAAATATAACTTAAATGGCTGATTAAATGATTATTGATCTTTGCAGAAATCTTATTTCAACCATCCAGCACTAGATTACATGGATGGTGTTTTATTCTTGCATTCCAGTGAACTGAGAATATATATATATATATATATATATATATATATATATATATATATATATATATATATATATATATATATATAT
>JAOXYM010000025.1:15778921-15794094 GCA_028567055.1 Leptatherina wallacei | reverse complement strand
TCAGCACCGCAAGCGCCCGCCACCGGGACCAGTGCACAACGTGATGACCTGCAGGGGACAGAAATCTTATTAGATTATACTCCATTTTTCAATTTCTGTTTGAAGCAGTTTGGACTGATTTATCGGAATTTTTTTTAAAGAAGTTGCCAATTCTTCAAATAAAATACGACATCCATGTAGGATCCAAGTCTCAGATCTCCACAGAAATTTTGAATCACTTGTTTTACAGTTTGGACACGCAAAAAGTGATGGAAAAAAAAATACAAGACATGTTAACAACTATATGCACGTGAGTAACAGTTGGTAATATAGCATGCAAGTCCACATAAAAGTCCCAAAAAAATGCATGCACACCACACACACCTGTAGCAATGTGGCTGGGGGCAATAATGCTGGCATTAATACACAGTTTGGTGCGTGGCAGACGATCGGTGGAGACCTCACCAGTGGGGTTGCAGGTGCTGGTGTCGTCTTGTGCATACTGACCGTGTGCATTGCCTGTGTTGCAATCACTGATATGGATATCATAGATGTGGGAGTGGGTCTTCAGCGTAAAAATGAGGCCGATCAAGTATGCAGCAGGCAGCAGGACAGAAATAGTGTACACTAGAGGCCTAGAAAATAGTTTTATAATTAGTCAAAAACACTAATGAGCCAGCTATACTGAAAATATGACCAAATTTAAACAAATCTGTGTAGCGTATGGACTTACTCAATGTGGGACAGAATCAGATGTGGGTCAGCTTGAGTCTGTTGAGAAAAAATTATTAACAGTGACTTAAAAACAATGAGACAAAAAAAAATACACAAGTTTCAAGTTGTTTATTGTCACATGCACATATAAGATGGCAGAGAAATGCAGTTGTACATGTTCCAAGGCTGTGCACAACCATTTAACATTGATAAATACAACACAGAAATACACTTAAAAAGACATAATAAACATGAACAATAAGCCACAGCGCAATGACTGCAGTAATGTGGAAGCTATACACAGGTGAAACCCCGTTATTTCTGATATGGCCAAGCTGAAAATGGAAAAAAAGTGTAATCCAATTTTTTTTTTCACGTCTGATTTTCTGCTCATCACTTAAACAAAAAGATACTTACCGTGTCATAGTGACAGTCCTTGCAGATGAAGGGTACACTACCATTGCCGGGAATATTTGAGCAGCTCTCGCATACCAGATTACCGAAGGCCTTGGAGAAAAGGGTGGGTGCAAACACACCTAGTGACAATGTGCAGCACAAGTGTCATTTTTAGAGGTTTGTTAATAGACTGGTGGTGGGAGTTTTGTTAAAAAGTAATGCAAAATGCCATCCTTACCTCCAATAGAAATAAAAAGCAAAGCTGAACTCACTCCAGCTGAGCGACTATTAAATCTCTGCTCACTGTGTTTAATACCCCCAATGGTCATACAAATACCCTGCGCAGTAAGCAAACAAACACTAAGACATTGGTAAAGGAGTAAAACTTGCATCTCATGGTGAAAAAGGATGCAGTTTTCACAAATTAAACCAAGAGTGTGCGTTTTTCTGTCCCACTCACAGGTATGAACAGTATACACCCGAGAAGGGTCCCGGTGAGAGCCGCTTTGACAATTTCTTCATAGCATTTGGTGGCAGCGCGATGCCCCCGCAGCAGTGCCGTGATGTAGAACGTCATCTCTGTGATGGAGCCAAAAGTTGCATTTACCACAGCTCCAACTGCAAAGTTACTCTGTGCAGAAATGCTGTAAGAAGGATGCAAACATAAATAAAAGGTGAAAATAAAGCAATGTGGACAGTTTCCTTAACAGACGGTCTGGTCAGTTCAGTGCTTTTAAGTACCATAATTACCATATTTGTTGGCTGTAGACAAAACGCAAACACTTTACCTGGCTATTCCCATGCCAATATAGTAGGACAGGGGAATGATGGAAGTGATTGCTATGGCAAATGTGGTCTCTCCACTGAAATAATTATGCTCACGGTCAGTATATCCAGCCACCAACGTGATAAGTACCAAGGGTAGCAAGTCTGCAGGGAGCACTTAAGGAGAACAAAAAGACAGGAAAGCAAAAAGGAACACCCGACATCTTGAATGCTGCCACGTTTAAATGTAAAACACTGGAAGTTCATACAAATCCTTCCTGTCATGGCCTCACAATCCCACATCATCAAAAAAGGATACTGAGAGCAAAAATGTGGATTCCTTGTACAGTGTATTTGTAGTAGTAGATGTTGAAAGCCTGATAACAGCATAAGATGACTCTGGTTTCACACACAAGTGTCTAAAAAAAAGATAGCATACATCCAGTAACAGTAAATAAAGTGAATTCCAGTTGTATGAAGCCATACAGTAGACAAGAGATAAATGAATAAATAAAATCATGTGTGAATCCAAATCTTCTTGCCTTGACATATACATGAAAAAAAAAAAAAAAAAAAGGATCTGTTTCAGTACCTTTTCCAGTTTGTGCACCAGAACATCCTCTGGCGCCATGAGGAGGACAGTAGTGAGAATGCGGCTATTCATTTTTGCTACTGGGATGGTGAACACCAGCAGCCAGGAGAGCATGCATGCAAGCGAGTGGACCACAGCCAGGACAGGATACCCCAGTAACAACCAAATGTATGTACTGATGCGACACTGTAAACACACATCAGGACTCATGAATTACCATCCAATACTACGCTAAGTGACTTGCATCATTCTGCCTCTCTTACCCAGTGGTTTGAAGTTCCTCTTTGCAGCAGAGTCGGGACAGGTAACTCAATGGGATGAAGGGAGGACACTAGAAGGGGTGCACAGTCCTCATCCTCGACAAGATCTTCATTGTCCTTCTCTTGAGGAGAGATCTCACAGTTGGTCTGTTTCACATTGGATCTATTGACTGCATACCCAGCCTGAAAAAAAATAGATATGGTAGTCTTAATTACATATAAATCTATAAAAAAGTGAAAAATATTTCTTAAATCCCTAAAACAAAGAATAATTTACCTTCTCTATAGACTTCCCAAATGGCCAGATAAAGTACCACGCCATCTTTAAACAAACCTTTCCTGAAGGATGCAACAAACAAAATGGAATAATGTTCAAGATGGAGAAAACTACAATAATCTGAGAGATGCTGCCTATGGTACGGGACCTACCATAGGGGGCGCCAAGGATTGTTAGAAACATTAGAGGACAAATGAGGATGTAGATTAATGAGATCCACCATCCAAATAAAAATACATAAGCTATGTTCCCAACAGTGAACACAGAGCCTGGAGAAATGAAGTAATAATCACACACTAGCTAATACATTACACATTTAAATCAAAGTCCCATTAAGCTGAATTGAAGAGCAAAGAGGGTAAAAAAAGGACCTTCTCGGGGCTTAACAACACTAAGATCATTGTACAGTTCTTTGATGATCTCTGATCGGTCTTCAATTGGCCTCTCGGTTACATTGCCCATCCATTTTCTGAAGCCAAACTAGAAAAAAACAAATACACAAAAAGTCAGAGGGTGGTGGGTCGATTTCTGGATTGAACATAAAAAAAATAAAAAAAACCTACGCAATCATTATGCTGGGCTAAAAGCCATGGAATAAATATGTGGTTTAAGGTTTGTGATTCAAAAGTTTTCAGAGTGGGGGACAGTTTGATATGGATGGGAAACTCCTTCCACAGTTAAAGTTCTGAAAAGCTTTGGTGGCCTCTGGAAGCCCTCATGCAGTGCACCAACTCTCCCAAGAAGAACAGCCACACATCTGACAAACTTGATTTACAAGGAAGGCGGCTATCTGCATTTTCAAAGGCTTTTCTCCTTTTGTTTTAGAAAAAGAAAACAGTTGAGACCACTTGAGTATAGGATAATAGTTGACCTAACTATAGCTCACCCTGTAGTTGTTGGCCTCCCGGTGTGCCTCCACCTCATTTTCAACTCTGATTGTGGTCTTTGAGGTGCCCTCATGCCATCCCTCCTCTGCACACCGTGACGGGGTGGACCGGCCAGAGGTGCCATGTGCTCCTGTGTGAGAAAATCCTTTGTCTGCATTTCACTTCTAAACACATGCTAGGAAGAGGGAAATTCAATCACACTTTAAAAAAAAAAATAAAAAAATCAACATAGCCGAAGTGTCATTCACCTCTGTGGACAGAAAGGAAACATTTTGGTGTGTAATGGCAGAAGAGATGTGCAGAGGCATCAGGGGATGGTGTCACTGTGCCTAGCTCTGGATGCTGGTGCCCAACACACAACCTCTCAGGCTGGGTTTGTAGTCGTGGAAACCGACGATGATGATCATGATCAGAACAGTTCTCTGAATAAAGAAATATGAAGAACATGGTTGTGTATTCAAAAGTAGCACAGCACATTTAATATGCGGAGGGTGACTGACACCCAGGACTAATGGTCTCCTGTGGAAATGTGTGTGACTAACAAAACTCTCATGAGAGTCATGCAATGTCCCTTGCATGCGGTCAACATCTGTCAGCCAGGACCGATCACATTATCACTGCATTTCAACACAAGGATAAAAATTAGATGCAATTAAAAATAGAAGCGTGCTGGTTATTGAATAAAAATCGGACTTTTTGAATCAGCCTGTCAAAGGTCACAGTAGACCATATTATAGGTCTTTGAAACAAACAGGCAATAAATGAAACTGTTTTCTATAGAAAACAAGTAGTTGTCTGATACCCCATAATTTAAAAACAGAGCTCTGTTGTATATTTTTAAAAAAGAAATTCCCCAAAATTCATCAAATGACAAAAAACAACAAATTCAGAGAAAACAAAACAAACAACAACAACAAAAAAAGGTGTAAGAAATGAAGGCAAGGAGCAGTCAGAGGCTGTTACAAGGTGGAGACCAAAGTAACACCGTGTGAGCTAAATGGATAAATGACCAGGATTATTCAGTCTCCATCTAAATACAACAACCAGTGCTTCTTGTTTAGCTGAACCTCTGATACTTAACATAAGCAAAAACAATGATCTAAATTGTGTTTTGGGGTCTAAAATTACTTTTAAATGCATTTTCAGGGAGTAAAAATAACTTCAGAGACATCTTAACTCCACAAAAGTTCATATTTTAGCTGTGACAGGAGTAAATCTGGGCAGCGCAGGTGGTTTTAATGAGGCCGCTGAAGACAAACAAGAAATTGAAGAAGTGTGCAGTTTGGCCTCACCTGTTGAATCAACCACGGATCTTTTGTGCAGGTTCTCCGCATCTCCAGGCGCAGGTGTGTAGGACATTGTGTCTGCTTAGTCCCAGATATGTTGCTCCAACAGCATCATGTGCTCATCCACACCTCACCTCCGTCTTTATGTGTGCTGTGCAATGACTGGCTGGTCATCACGGGAGACAAGCAACACAGGGGCGAGTGATGACGGCGAGAGGTAAAGTCCCACTTATATAACCACTTGCGTTGTGTATGTAATAATGTTGTATTTTAGAACATTTATGTTTCAGTTTCTTTTGGATATTTCTGTTCACGCCATGAATATTGCCATTTAAAAAGCAAAACTACAAAAAAAGTATAACCTAAGTTTTTAAATTAAAGCAAAACCTAACATCAACAAAACGCTAGCGCCCCTCGTGGCGAAGTAGAGACACAGCAAGAGAGAACTACGTAGGCCAGCAGGAGGCGCTGTTGCAACCGTGTGATAACGAGACAAGAAACACAGCAAAAACAAGACGAAAGAAACAAATAAACAAAAAACAAACTATGTTATTAGTTTTCGACTTCGCACATAAAGTAATAAAATTAGTATTTGGTAGCTTAATTAACCCTTTCTTGTTTTGAAAGTACTGCCCAGTACTGAACACTTGAGGGATCAGCTTATGTGCTCTGTGTGCTGTAGGGACACAACCACACTGGTTGACCTTCAATAACCCCTGGTTGAGGAATGGGATGCCGTCCCACTGCAAAATGTGAGCAGACTGGTGACCAGCATGAAGTGGAGGTGCCAAGCCGCTGTGGCAGCATATGGATCTTCCACACACTACTGAAGTCCCTGACAGTGTAAAGAGGACTGTTATGTGTTCTTTTCACCCCTTTATTATTGTGTACAATCCTAACAAGTTACATGTCATTACAAAGGTGACTAATCAGGCTTTCCAATGATATATAACACAACACCAAGTTGTATTAGTAAAGGGAAGAAATAATTGGCCGAATACAGATGTTATCTTTTGTGCTGTTTATTTACACACACACATACAAGCGCATATATATATATATATATATATATATATATATATATATATAGCTGAGCAGTAAAAATGATAACCCCCCTCCCCCCAATAAACATGTAAAGCAACAGTAAATCATTTGACAGCATACAAGAAATAAAGAAAAATGACCAATTTGCTTTCCAAGGTACAAAAATTCTCATTTAATACCTTAATATTTCTTGGACACAAACGCCTATGGTGAACATGAGCTATGCAATATCCATTTAGCTATACTGCCCACAGTGTGGTAGCTACTACCATAAATAATTCTCTCATACACATCTCACTCAAATTTACTGGACATATTGACAAAATGTATTTGTGTTGACCGTGTAAGAAGCAATAAGAGTTTACTTCTGCATCATTTCTCCGCAGTTAGTGTAAACCCACTCGATAACACTACAGGGACATTTGGGTTACAGCACAGAGACGGATTTATGTGAATATACTGTTGACTTTTCCCTTTTCAACCCTGCAGAAGATTTACATGATTTATAAATGTGTAGAAACTATAGCCACATTGTGGAATCTCTAAACAGCCAATACACCCACCCACATTTAGGCAGAAAAAAAGTGAAGGATCTGGAATAAAACTGAGTGATGCAGAAGAAAACACGATTCCAAAGTTGTTGTTCTTTTTGTAACCGGACTGAAGAAGTCACACAGATATGAAGCCTAGTTAAGGCTGACTATATACAATAAGCGCAACAATTGTTAAAAAAAAAGCCTTTTGAAAATTTACAAGGAAAAAAGAAGAAATATACAAGAAGATTTTGCAGAAAAGATTCAGTTCAATGAGGCATCAGTGACGTACGTTTTTCACCAGAAATACAGTTGAATTATTGCACCAGGCAACAGGGTGAACAGAAAATATCAGTATGTATTCAAGAAAAACAACTGCCTTGTTCCAAAAGATCAGCAAAGTCAAGTTAGAAAAGATAAAGAACGTGAAAGTGATGGGTAGTAAATCATCAGTGTGTGAATCTGTGTATTCCCAGTGAGTATCATAAGTACTTCAAATCTTTCAGCCCCGACTAATTCTTTTTTAGTTTTTATGATATTAGTACTAAAAGGCACTAATGGTTACTTCCATTAGTTAACTGTACATAAACACAAGTTATTAGTCACTTAATAATAGTGGGGAGAGAGGAATAAAGTTTTACAAACACAATATTTTACAAGAGAAGACTTAAGTTAAACAGCAAATACGGCCAACTTTTCAACATGAATTAATAGAAAAAGCTCAAACGTATCAATGAGGGCTGCATTCAACTTCTATACTTCTGCATGTTGGTTGGTTGTAGAATCTGGAGCTTCTTCCAGCTGTCATCAACACACCTGTGCATGTCTTATTTCAGGTCAAAATGTGTGAGAAAGGTTTGTTTGCAGGCGGTCTGTGGTTCTTTGTTTCTGTCCAGTATTTTGTAAAAGTTTGGACTCCTTTTTCAGAAAGTTGAATTTCTAATATTAATATATATATTGTAAAAATGGCTACACTATAATTACACAAATCTCCACATCTCCTCTGTAATGATGTTTAGAGTAATTTGACTGGGTGGCGATTAGCATGAGGGTGGGGGGTGAGGGGTAAAATGAGCCCTCAGAGTGGAACTGACACCAGCTGATGAATGTGTCGACCTTTCAGTTAAAAAAAATAAAATAAAGTTGTTTCAAGCCATGTACAGTTTAGCTGCCTCGTCTGTTTTGTCATGGTGGAGTTGCCTTTGAATTTTTATTGGACGCATAAAGTATAAAAAAAAAAAAAAAAGTTTTTCCTTTAACTTAATCACAACATATTTTTCCATTTTAACTCTTATACATTTCTTAAATCTTTTTTTTTTAAAAAGCACAAAGAAGTGAAAAAGAAATTAAAAACTGACCAGCTCTGTTTGATCTTGACAACATCAGGAATTAGGCGCACATTAGTAAGAATCTGTGAAAGTATCCAGCACTTTTTTTGTTTAGTTTACTGTGTGTACCAAAAAGCAGTATATCTGAGTAATTGTTTTAGAAGTCCGAGTCAGCATCCATGAGCTCCGCCTCCATTAAATTGGTCCTGGAGTGAATGGGTCCATAGCCGGCCCTCCGGCCTGCCGGCACTCGGGCTACATGAGCCATTCTCTCTGAGAGCCCGTCTGTGAGATTCATCTCTTCGGGATAGAGAGAAGACCCACCAGGTTCCCAGTTGGAGCCTGAAACATGGCAGCGTGGCCCGAGGCCCAGATCCTCTGGACGATCGCTGTAGGTCAAGGTGTTGGACTGCAGCCCGTTGCTACACCTGTTCTGGCTGCTGTAGCATTGCATGTAAGGACACCTCTCCTCACTGGCCAAACGTTGTAAAGGTGGGAAGTCTGGACAAGAGCCTGGCAGGACTTCCTCCTCCATATTCTGTTGCTGCCTCTGCTGCTTGCACAGATTAGCGACCAGGCTCTGGTGGCAGGGCAGCTTGGGTAGCCGGGGCACTGAGCTGCGGCCAAACTCACGCTGGCGATTCATCTGGTGCTCCGCCACCTCCTCCACTGGACGCACTTCCTTCCTCCTCTTCTTCTTCTTCTTTTTCCTCTTTATCATCTCGGGTGTTATTTCGGCTTCCACCATCCATAGCCTGTTCCTCTCCTCTGGAGGTGGCACTGTGAAAACATGCAGTAAATGATCATTAATCCTAAAAGGGAAAAAACGTTAAAGGAAAAACATGAAATGAACAGAAAATGATAGAGAATTGACTGCAGAGGAGTCCTGGTATAAATAACTGAAAACAGAATGGGTGAAGGTAGCAAAATAAGCTTGAAATCTGTGTGAAAGCAGCTCATAAAGCCACAAGATCTCACCTGGTGTACCAGTGGGTGTGACAGAGATGTCCTGAGGCAGGATGGCACCACGTCTGGCTACCATCTTAGTAACATGCTGCGCCCATGCTGACGACATTTCATTGGATGGCTCATTTAGGTCAAAATTGATACCAGCTATGAAAGAGAAAGAGAAAAGGTTTTAAGTTCACTGCAAAGTCACTGTGTCTTAATAGTAATGAAATGCTGTAGCATGGCAGCCACAGCAGCCTCACACATAATGTGAACTTTCAAAAAGACTAAAAAGGATTCAACATGTACTTTAACAAAAATTATACGCATTCAATAACGGTATAAACATGCAGTGGGATCGCCACTAATGAAAGCAATGAGACAATTGCAGTTGCACATTTTTGCCACAAGATGGAGCTGTCCAAACTACAGATGCCCTCCATGGTTCCAATTTAGTGATCACAGCAATCACTATGCAAACTTAGATACATCTGTTTGTAAGTGTTCCGCTTGATTCTGTGATTTTGAAGTAGTTTTTTTCTTTTGTTTAAGTTCTTTGTTTCAAACTTTTAGCCAGTTTGAATATGTTCTGTGGTGTGTTTGCTGCTGTCTTGGCCAAGACACTCCTGTAAAAGAGATTTTAATCTCAATCGGGCTCTTCCTGGTTAAATAAAGGTGAAATAAATAAATTGATAAATCATGTTATCAGTTCAACCCCCTGAAGTAATAATCATAACAATTTCGAATGACTTCTTTTATACTGACCTACTGGTCCATCATGGGACACAGTGTGCATGCTGAAGGACAGCTCCTTCTCTGGATCCTTGTCGAGCTCTTTCCTCATTGCAAACGCCTTGGCAATCATCTTGCTCTTCTTTATCCTTTTGGGTTCGTTGTCACTGCGACCAATGATCCTGGCAAAGGCACAAAGAGAGAGACACAGCTGTAGATTTCCTGAACAGTTGAGGATGTTCCATCCGTCGATAACAAAAGATATCCCTGGTACCTGTAAGATCATACGTACCTCAGTAGCTAGACTCAGAAAACACTGCAAAGTCAAATGTATACAAAAGACACGCTGAAAGCCTAAATGCAGATCTTTACATTTTGTCACAAAAAATATTGATTTTATCTTGAATAATGTTGATTTTATTTTGAATAATGTATCTCAGTTTCATTTGATGTTTGCTTACTTGTACCAGGTTCGTTTCCAGATGAGGATGGTGGCTTTGGTCCAGACCCAGGTGCTCATGGCTATTCCTGTCCCGAACATGGAGAACAGGTTAATCTTCTCCACCATTAGGCTGGGACGGTTCTTGATGGTACATTCTGGGATGGGCTTGTTTGTCTGAGAGGCGATCGTCACATTGGCTTCACACCTGTTGGACGCATCACAGAGATGATCAATCTATGATTCAAACAAGCAGCACGTGCAATATAACTGAGGGCTCATTCAATCCCTGGGTATGCTGAATAAAAAAGCCTTTTACACGTCAGGGTGGGAGATGGCGGTTTACGTTTTTGCGGTTATTTTAATTCCAAACCAGCCAGAGTCAACATTGTGGGGAAAAAGGGCCTCATTCACTTGCAGTTAGCTGAGTTGTTAGGCACTGGTTTGGTGTCTCAACAGCATCAGTTTGTGGATTTCTCCGAGTGACTGGATGCAAGTGGTGAACCTTAACAGAAGAGCTGACTTATGAAGTAGTTTTAAAGCAAGCAGGTGTGTATGCTCGCCTTTCTTTCCATCTTCAGCTGTTTTCCAGTGTCATGCTGAAAGATTTGGCTGGTGTTTAATTGAATTAATTCCCTCTACCTGTGAAATATTGGCTGCAGTAAAAACCTAAAGCACAGTTAATCAACTACTATGCCTAATAGTGAGATGAATCAAATTGCACAGAACACCAGGTTCATGTTTTATCTTCATAAGTTCAGAAGGCTCATTCCCAAAATGCACCAGGCTCATTTTCATGTTCACAGACTTCTGATTCTGTAGCAAGGAATCAGGGAAGACTTTCTTCACACTCTTCATTTCTGTGCAGGTGCAAAGTAGAAGAGTGCAACACCACTCCAGAACCTGCTAAACCTTCTTGAAGGGCTTTTTCCTTTGAAGAAGGGTACAATCATTAGGACAAGGTTCATAAAATACAGTCTTGCCCTATCTAAGAATCTGGATAAGTCTGATCAGGACTTGAGAGTCCAAGAAAATCTTTAATAGTTCGGGGTGGACAAACTTCAACCTTTTTCACTAAACTATACAATAATAATATTGTTGGAAATAATGTTTCGCCCTTAACCATGAATCTTTCAGAGATCACCATGTCCCCGTAAGATGAAAAGCAAATGCAAATTAGCTGCGAGGCTACCTCTGTTGTTAATTTGTGTGCTTGTACCTATGTTCATTAATGTGCTATATTGTCCCTTTTTTTTAAATAAATGAATTCAAACTACTCTAAGCTAATCACGGAAGTTGGGGGGATTTGGACTGTGCAAATCATGGGATGTCTGCTTGAAAAACTTACAGCACATATTCTCTGAAGCTCCTCTCCCATTCAGCCTGGTTAAAGAAGTCGTAAAAATGGCAGCCGAAGGTGATTAAAACGAATCCAAAGGCGAGAAATCCAAATATGCCTGATGTTCAGAAACAAAACGACAAATAACACACGACATGTATATTCTCCCCATAAAAGAATTCATACAGGACTGAACTAGGTTGTGTGGGTGGAAGAGTAAAAGTATTGTAATACAAGTATATATTTTTCCTCCTCAGTTTTTTCAATCCAAACAAATGGCCAAAGTATGTCGACACAAAAAGATGCAGCTCATTCTGTGCATTTGCTGCTGTAAACAGGAAATCTCATGGCCGTATGGTATGGTGCCATTAGCGGTGTTTACATTCTTTGCTCTTCTTGCTAGCAGCTACAAGCAAACATTTGATATCCATGATAAATAATCAAGCCCACGTTGCAGCTCAGATGTTTGGCACAAAGCGGTAAGAAGACAGACGACAGAACTTACCGAGTCTCAGCATCGTCTCATTGATTTTGCTGGCTGCTTTCTCACTTAACAGTCCGGGGTGGTTACTCTTGATGGAAAATAAAGTCATAACACCTAAAAAAAGAAAAAAAAAAAATATATATATATACATATATGTGTGTGTGTGTGCATAGTCCATGGTTAAAATTTGAGCTTCTTCACTGACTTAAAACAGTTTAAAGTGTGAACTCACCCCGAATGAGGAAGTAGCCGCCGACAACGAGCACCACTCCAATAGGTGCCAGCACAAACCCAGCACGGTACCTGTAGTTCTTGTAGCCGACGAAACAAATCCCACTCACTGAGTCTCCGTCCACCTTTTGGAGCACCAGACGTAAGAAACAATAGTTTCATTAGGTGAGAAATATTCCTTAAGCCTTAAAATATGATCAATTTCAAGGGGTTTCATCCACACCTGAGCAATGGCCAGGATGGCCACCGTGAGGACAAAGGGGATGGACCAGGTGACCATATGGAAGTAGGAAGATCGACCGGACAGCGGCTGGTGAGTGGTTCCTAGAGCTTTGAAAGACGTGTGCCAGGCATAGGTCAGCATGACAAACCATATCACACCTGACATCAGGGAGTAGTAGACAATAATGAAGATGGTGACGCATGAAAGCGTTTCTGAGGACCTGCTGAGAGCGAAGCAACAGAGACGGTAATTAGGACTTTATGTTTTGCGTTCGCTCACCAACAAAAACAAAGTCTTTACACTCACGAGGGCTCCCCGAGTCGCATAGTGTTGTCGCTCTTGCACACTATCTCTTTGCGTGCTCCGTCCAGGAACTGAGCCAGCCAGCCGATGCTGCCCACAAAGAAGCAGGCATTGATGTAGAAGAGAATGACAGCCGGGTAGCGGTTGGAGTTTTTCCAGTCAGCAAGAAATGTGGCCTGAAAAGGATAGCGAAAGGAGATGGTGGATGAAATTAACGATGCCAACCTAAAAAAAAAAGAAGCTAATTTTGACCCTTCCTCATCTTGTGCAACTGGTAGAAGAATCATTGGTGTTGTATTTATGTCTCACCAAAGTGAAGAAGGTGCAAAGGAGGGTGATGGTGCCAAAATAAGCAATGTAGGCGTGCATATCATTGTGCTCCTCTTCGGTGAATAGGGGGTTATCACACTGGATACCGCAACCCTCCACATCCTTGTACCAGCTCGACTGAATGTCCGTCTTCACCAGGGGAGCTTCACACTGGCCTGACGTGTTGAACTTCAGCTTCTGCACCTCATTCTGAACACAGAAGATGCAAAGTAAGTGGAATCTAAGCTAAATGCTGAAGTAAAATGTTCTGAAAGCTCTGAGAGACATAACTTCTATTTAAGGCTAAGATATTTCAAGTTTACTTAATTGAAATAATTAAACGATCTGTTTATGGACACTTGGGAAAATGTCAGGACTAGAATTCATTCAAGCTAGCCGGCCAAGGGGTTTCATTCTTTGCCTTGACCTCAGACCTTGCTAGAGAAGCTGCTAGAGAAAAGAGAGAACTTTCTCCTCAGGGATCAACAAACAAACATTGAGTCATACCGAACAGCCCACAGGGAATTTGTCACATTTTAGGAAGCTGGGCCAGCCTCTCTCCTGATCCACGATGCTGCATGGCCGACGTGTTGCCAGACACAAGCTTTGGCTGGGCAGCTCAACTCGGCCGTTCTCACATTTGGGCATATAGACGGCACAGAGCAGTGGCTGGATGACAGACCAGCAACGAGGAGCGTTCCGCAAACCTGGGACGTATAAACAGCATTAGAACACGCTTGATCATTACAATGACGAGTTGGATCTTACAAACGGGTGGTGGGAATCTAAGTTTCTGTAACCATGAAGGTGGATAAATACACATAAAGAGAGGTTACAGCACTGAAGAGAAAAATAAACCACTTGGTTTAATAACTGATTAGTTTTTGTTTGCATGACTGCAACTGATCCGTTTTTCTACCAACTAACATTACAAAACACGTGCAATCCAAGGGTAGCACATAAATAATGATCATCATCCTCAGGTGATACTTTTGTTGTTTAAAGATTTTCAAAAAGATTTACCTGAAAAAGTGGGAAATTAGATCAATTATAAAGGATTAATGAAGATACTTGTTGTGATGCATCAAAATCTGATTTAGTTAAAAGCCAACGACTGTGGTGGAGGAAGATCTTACATCCTTCAACTATGTAACATCACAACTTAAAATGACTGTTACTACAAATTTTGCTTTGAAACAAAACTTCTATGTAATCATAAAGATATGGATGCATTGTCACACAACTTAAACATACAAAATACTGAACAAAAATCCCCTTATATACCAGTAATTACCTTTTAATCAAGCAGTCATTAAGTAAAAAGAGGGTTTTCTTCTTGTAAAAGATGGAGCTTACATGAGACTATTTTGGAATCCTAATGATTTCGCAGAAAATTAGCAGACAGATTTCTTCTCCAATCATAAAAACATTCAAAGAAATGCAGCTAAATTGCTCTAAATGTATATTACAACATTTAAATTTATGCCTACTTACCTATTCAATGATAAATAGATAATTTTGTGAGTAAAAATCTTCATTAGATACAGTACCCTCTTAAAATAAGTGAAAGTGGCATAATAGGAGAAAAACTTCATTATATAGCAAATCCTTCACACTGGATAATAAAACAAACCTAATAAATAGACCAAGTAATATCAATCACTCCTAACAAAATGAACGAGGCAGTTTTGAATAGGCCTACTCTTGAGGCCGCAACCAGTTAATAATGGTTTTGTCTATGTGTGAGTCTTCTTGCAGAACATCTAATAACTTTAACAGTGAGACTATTGTTTCGTCTATAGCACCTTTAAATAATCCCTTTTGATGCCTTTAATGGCTTTTAACCCTTCATGTCCAGAGGCTTTCTTACAATATCTGCCCCCCATAGTATTTGAGGTTTCTCATCACAGGCCATTATTACACCAATTATCCTCTTATTGCATCAAAATGACAACTACTAGAGTTTATTAGATCCATCCATTTGCTCAATTAAATTAGATTCTGAATTATGTTTGGCTCCACAGTGCTGAGTCTTACACTGTTTTGGAGGGGGGGGGGGGGGGGGGTTTGAGAACCCTTCTAAGAGTAACAGGAGATAAAAAAA
>JAOXYM010000025.1:15760660-15776962 GCA_028567055.1 Leptatherina wallacei | reverse complement strand
TAAGCTTGAAAATGAGCGGTTTGTGTGTTACGACCTGATTATATTGTTAATTCCTACAACTGTTATGGGTCAACAACAGTATAGGTTAAGGCGTGTCTTACTTCATTTTCTGGGATTGGCTGTCTTGAACTCTAACAAAAAAAAGATCTTTGTTTTATCCTAGTTTTCAAAAAAATTTCAGCATTGACTTTAAGAACATCTCAACTTTTTTCTCAAAATCATAAAGTATGATTTTACTTTGAGAAAATTGTTGTATTGCATGACTTTCAGTGAGTGTGCACAGGGAGGCAAAGGGTGAGGCTACAGTTAATAACTCGAAACCATGTTAAATTAGTTTCCTGTGGGACATCCATAGTACACTGTACTTCCTGTTTAAGGTGGGCGCAGAAAACTTCAGCTGAAATAAAGATGCCAACAAAGAAAAATGGCTGAAATCCCATTTCTGTATACCCATCCAACTCCATTTCTTTATATGACTTTGAACTTATGAGGATGATCAGTTTAATAGACTTGTAACAAATGACCAAATTTGGAGATGCTGTCACAGTGTTTGGAAGGTACACTTGTGGTATTTTTGTGCATGATGATTCTTTTTTTCTCGCCCGTTGTTCTGAGAGTAAAACAAGGTTAGCCGTTTTGTTTGAATGTGTGTGTGTGTGTGTGTCTGGGCCTCCTTAGAACACAAAGCAACATGGCTGCCTGAGTGAGTCAGAAGCTAGAAAAAAAAGAAAGAAAAATGGACCACACACAGAGCCCTGGCGTCCAGACCTACACACACGCTCACACTCCAACTCACACATAGATGTCATATCATATTCACTACAATGAAAGACTCCCACAGAGATGCACTCATTTTACAACAGTTTCTCTCTCTGAATGTCAACATTTAACTCCTTTGTGCCATCAGACCGGTGAGCCAATAGATTCTGATTTGTTCCTAACAGAAATTTCACCAGGAGGAGTAGCACTACAGCTGTAAACTAACAGACAAATGTCATGTTTAGATTGAGGACTTGCGTCACACATTCAGGACTGTTTCTGCTCCCAAAGATTACGAGCATCAGGTTTCAGGCTAAAAGCTTTTTCATTTGCTGAGAAGAGAAAAGGAGAGGAGATGAAGAGCCGTTTTGATTTATGGTTCACAGTTACAGGGTTTTAGCCAAAACTTCCATTACTTTTCCACTTAAATGAAACGCATGAATAGAGACATTCACAACTCTAGATGCGGGGTGTTCACTGAATCTTTTCTTTTTTTTAAAAAATGTTTTCTTGTGTTACACAAGAAAATGAGTATCCAATACGATGTTTAATATATCATCCCTGATATACACATGAGAAAGAGTATGAAGTGTGTGTGACCTCAGTGCTTTGGAAAACATTTATTTGCAATGGCAGCATATTAAAACCACCCACCTTACCAAATCCTGTTGGGCTGCAGCCACACAGGCAGTGAGCTGGCTAAAATTACATAATGTGCAATGTAAGGTCCTGCTGGGATAACCAAGCAGCACAACATGGCCACACTGGTACAAAAGGTTAGAGTTAATTGGTTCTGAGATATAAAAAACACATGAACATAAAGACAAATTGTAAAACACTTCACAGAATGTGAAATCACAACAAAAGAAAAACATGACAAAGGACAAAAACACATTTGCATGAACCACAACAAAAAGAAAAATATTTCACAGATTTTCAAGCAAGTACAAAACGGAAACAAAGAAAGAATAAAAATCCAAAAACAGGTTTAAAAAGACCAAAACATATTACAAAAGAAAACAAATTTTCTTTTAATATTTCCCAAATAAAGCAGAAAAAAACATTCAAGAAAATATTTGTAGCATTTATTTTGTTTATTTGTTTATTGAAATGCTGACCCCCCCCCCTTTTTTTTTCTTTTCTTTTTGGATATATTTCTAAACTATGGTAGTATTCATGTTTTGTTCACCGTTGTTGTTGTGTAGCACCTTGGGGTCGACACACTTTTTATTTTGCATTAATATTCCTTTAACTTTGTAACAGAGGTACGACCCAGTGTTGGGGCCCAGAGAAAACTCAACTTTATAAATATCTAGACATAAAATGAACTGTATGTCCAAAAATATATATATATATAGAAACTCTGGCTTAAATATAAACAAACACATGAACACAATAATTGAAAAACAGTAAATTATAGAAAATCTCTGTTTCACGTCGGTTGCAAATATATGTAAATACACAACAAACAATTCTTTCATTTGATATGTTTTGACAAAAGATTAAAATATAATTCCCTTTTCTGTGAGCTTTAGTAATAAAAGAAAATTTTTCTTGCAAAACATTTACAAAAAAGATTTTAAAAAATACTTTAGTTTTAACAAAACATTGGATAAATCCTGACTTAGTAATTGTCCAGAAGGTGGCAGCAGATTTTCATCTTCTCATCAGTGCCCTAAAAGTGGCTCATGTTCATCTCCATTTGAGAACACTTTGTGTTGTGTGTCCACACCTTTGCCAAATACTGAGTATATATCTTTTCAAAGTGTTTCGATACTAAAAGCACTGAACTCGTTTGAAGTGGTGCAGGTGTTGTTTATCACAGTCTGAACCTGGATCAGCTCCACGGGTCATTGTGGTGTCTAACGTTGTAGTTCTGCAGCTCAATCTGGTCTTTGATCTGATTGATTAGAATCTGGGACAGAAAGATGCCAACCAGCTGCAAAAGAGTGACACAACAGAGGGATGAACATCTGGCTGCAGCAATTAATCTTTACTCTTACAAGCTGTAGCGTGATGGTAATTTATATCATTATGTTTGGTGTGGACCATGTGCTACCTGTGGAATTGCCAGTCCCAGTGCAATACCTCCCAGTAAGAACAGATTGCTGTGGATCCAGTTAACTAGTTTGTCTTTGCAGCCATTGGTGTGGATGTATGTTCCAGCTTTCTCGAATTCCAATATCTGCATATCCTGGCCACACATGGTGTTGATGATCTCCTGTAGGTGAAAACCAATACAAGAAAAGCAGATTGACAAACAAAAGAAAAACAAGCCAGTTTATTATCAGTGATCAGGGTCTCACAGGAGGGTGACCTTTTCTATGGTTATTTTGCAACAGGAGAAGGGGACAGAGCAGCGCTCTCTGCTGGGGTTGTCCTCGGAGCAGTTGAAGTACATGTTCTGGGACCAGTCAGTGTACATCACAGCACCACAGCAGCCAAACTGAGCAAATAGAAAGACGTGTTTATTGTTACAAAAAATAGCAACTACTACTCTGGCACTCGTAGTGAGTAAATGTGGTCTGCATTTGGACATAGATCTTACCTCTTTCTGCCCATAGTCAATAAGGTTTTGCAGATCAATATCATCTCTGTAGTGGACGATGCCGTCGTTGATTATCTCAGTGACTTTTTGTCTTGCCTTTAAAAAATATTGAAAAAGCAATAAATTCACAAATTCTAAATCTCCAAGGTTAATTACACATAATCCCACTGAACAAGAAAAGCTGATCCCAAATCTGCTGCTGTTACAGACAACAAGCAGCAGGTGGCATTGTTTTTATATTTCCCACAATCCCATTAAGTACCATTCACTACCAACCTCATAAACCCTCAAAGATCATGTCATAGACTCTCTTGGAAATAATTGTGAACATATTTATCTCTAAAAGCTATGCAACATTTTCCATCTTCAGTACTCATCTAAATCATTTCAAGGTGGTGGAGGTCCTGAGTCATCAAGGTGGATGAGTCGCCAGTCCATCACAAGCCCAACACAGACACATCACACAACGGTGCATGCTCACACTCACTTCTAGGGTTAATTTCTCAAGATATCAAGATAAATTAACCTAACATACATGCTTTTTAACTATGGGAGGTAGTTTGAGTACCTGGAAAGAACTCATACAGCTGGGTTCAAACCAGGAAGCTTTTTGCTGAGTCAACAGAAAAGTCAGTTCTTATTTGGTTAAATTAAATCATTATGGATGTTCAGAGACAAATTCAAAATTTGCTATTGGTGAGTTTGCATAAAAGAAGAATCAATGACCACATTTAGTTTTGTGGCTTGTTGCAAATAAAAGACATTAGTTAAAAACAAACAAGAAAAAAGTATTCATAACAAGAATTACAAAAACGTGTCAGCATAAGGAAGGTAAACAAAATCACATCACAACCATTAGTTTTATCTTTGAATTTATGCCTTCACAAACTCTTGAATAATCTTGGAAAAACCTTTTCTCAGCTTGTTCTGACAGGCAGACCCAGGCTAACAGGATGTTGATGATATCATCTGGTTACCTTATCTGAAAAAATGAAGCCCAGGACACCAGCAGCCAGCTGCAGTATGAAGATCACCGTCAGGGAGATGCAGAACTGGGAGGAGATGGAGGGTTACAGCTGTTTAAAATAAGTCTGTTTTACAGATAATAGATATAATATAATATATTATCCTGCACTGTAAGAGCTGTTGAAATAAACAAAGAGTTATATATTGTTTTTGAAAGAAAATCCTTAATTACGATTTGCAGGAGGCAGATGTTTTCCCGCAGGGAGCCCACACAGCCAGAGAAGGTGATGACAAACATGAGGACGCCCACAACCATGAGCATGACGGCAGGGTCCACTGACAGACCCGCCAGAGCCGCTTCTAAAGCAAAGTAGAAAGGAGCTGTTCAAAGACTGCCGTGGAAAGACATTTTTATTGCTCTGTGTGGTTTTGTTTGGTGAAATGGCCTTAGTAATGACACTTCATGGGATAATGCATTGTTCTGACAAGTGATGTAACTCCATGTTTTTCTTAAAGTAAGAAAAGATCATTTACCTGCATGCTTCATTGTGCGGGCATACACACCAATTGCAACCATCACCAAGGAGATGATCTGAGAACAAAGAAAAAATGTTTTTATTTTTATTTTTATGTAATATTACAAATAAGACACATCAAGTTCAAATAATACTCATCAGAATAGCCGAGGAGATTTTTTTTTCTATGTTTCTACATGTTGACGGAGTAGATCATTCAAGAGAAGATTTATGAGTCACAGATAGTGCGGTAATGATAGAATATAAAACAAAATTCACTTTGTCAAATTATAAGACCACAACATTAATCTTCTTGATGAAGTTATTTGAAGTAGTCTCTACTTCTATTTAACTAAATCAACCCGACAGCAATCTACACCCTTCTCTCGAAAAATAAAGACTCTTTCACTGAGCTGTCCTTTCCCAGTCTCAATAGAATAATAGGGAGGCCACAGAAACTCTCTTGCCGTCCTGAATGAAATGGATCCAGTTTCCACAGATGCTGCGCCCTTACGAGGTGGGAAGGAAAAGCTGGAGTTGTCTACCTTGTCTTATAAAGGTTTAGCTTTGTGAGTAAACCAAATGGGACACCTGAATTAGAGGCTTTGTTCTAAACAGGTGTTGTTATGTTAGATCTTAATCCAAGTGGTCAATAATCAGCAGTATTTATAAGAAAATCAATGTACAATCTTGACTATAAAAGAATGAGACATGCAGTAATAACCATCGGTGTCAAATACAGAACCCATTGTGGCTAAAGGCAACAGAAAAGACAACACATTCCACACTGCAGAGCTTCAAGTTCCTACACAGACTTATCCTGTTTGTACACGGCCGCAAGTCATGCAGCCACATTCATACAGGTTTGCTTACAGACACTACTGAACATAAATTCAGAAATACTGTGCAAACAGAATTTTGAGACATGAATCTGGTTTTCAGTGGCTTTAACTTCACATTTTTGTGGTCAGGTAAAACACACAAAGGGTCTTTTTAGCCTCAGCAACTTTAATCAGCTCTAAAAATGCATTAAGAAATCTCCTTTTGTTAGTCAGCTGACACTGAAACCCACCAAGTTGAACTTTGGTTTGCTGACTACTCGAGGCTGAGGTTTGCTTTTACTTTTAGCTGATATTATTTACACTTTACCGAAAAGCCACACAATCATTAACGGAGCCTAGTATAGAGAGTGACCACTGTCTTCATGAGGGTAATATTGTATTACTCTTAGATAAGAGTAGTATTATATTATTACTATGCCTGCATTTTTCCGGATCATTCAACAGGAGTGAGATGGCACATCTGACATCTGCATGATAATAAAGGTTTTGCACAAACTTCTCCTTTCATGGAAGTCAGTGACGCCCAGCTTAAAAAGCAAATATATAAAACAAAGAATTGGGTGCTGCTGGCTACATATTCTCACAGCAGAAGAGAGTGAGTCTGACATGATTTGGGTTAATAAATCAGAAGAAGCTGTCTTCTCCCCCAAGGGATTAAAATAAATGTGGAAGTAGCTACTTTAATCATGTTTGCCCCGCAAAAAGCCAGATAATCAAAGTGAACTAACAGAAAATAAAATAAACTTTGATTCGTGTATTTAGCTGCTCGTCACTCACCCAGAATAGAAAATTAAAGAGGAACAGCATGTATTTCACAAATGGACTAACAAACGTGAATTCCGCGTCGGATCCAGGTGCGCCCCTGCGTCTTCTTCCCATGGCGAGACACAAGCGAAAGAACCTTTTCCAAGTTCGCAAATAAGCTGGCAATAGTCAGACTAATAGTCCCAAAAACTCGCCAACATGTTCTGATGATCAAGGAGAGTCGCTGCTTTGCGCGAAGAGCCCAAACATTGCCTGCAGTCACAAGCACCGACTGGGTGTGTGGAAACTGGGTGTTACCTTTACGCTATCACGCCTTAACTATTGATCATATGATACCAGTTGCCTCAGGGGCCCATTTCAACTTGATCCCATGATTTATTAGTGTTCAATCTGTTGGTTGTGCCTTAATAATAATAATAATAATAATAATAATAATAATAATAATAATAATAATAATAATAATAATAATAACAACTATTTTGGTAAGATTTACCTTTACCAGTGTCAAGAAAGACTGGGCTTTTGTAAACGGAGGACACATCCACATAAGATCTTTACAAAAAATGGTTTAGATTTTAGAAAATAATGAATTGGTTACAATTAAAGTGGTCATCTAATGGAAAAGGGGAAGAAAAATGTAAAAAGCAGTCGATTGTGTTTTTTAAACAATTGTTGACGTAGGATTAAGATAATCTATTGTTTGGCTTTAACCATTGTTGCACAAAGAGTTACTTTATAATACAGATGATAATGCAAAAAACTTGGTTTGGGCTTTTTGGCACATTCATAAACAGAGCTTAAAATAAAAGTAATGGCTGCAATGACTGTGTAACATGTTCAGATGGGAGCAGGCCTTATGATAAATTTATACATCTGTGCATGGGCAGTGATGACCTGCTAACCAGAGAGTACAAGGTGCAATGATCTGAGAAGGGTCCACAGCCTGTGATAAATCCTAATGCTCCATGGTAGAAATCATCAAGTGAAAAGATTGAGCAGAGACTTTAAAAAAATAATACTCATAATCAAGGAGAAGCATAAAGATTGAGGAACAAGCCACTTTCTAGCATTAAAATAGTGGCCAGCCCTAGGCTATCCCTTAAAGGCCAATTCACTACATAAGGCTGCACTACATAGCAGAACTCGAAGTTCCGACTTTTATTTTGAAGGAAACCGGAAAAGGAGCAAAATTTCCACAACATCCTGTTTATACCGGAAGTAGCTTTCCAACGGAAGAAAATGTCACATTTTAATCAGGTTCTTTAAAGTAACTTATTCTAACTATTTAAAAATGGCGTGGCGTAGCAAAGGTTTGTGTGACTACTTATGTATAAGCATAAATAGTTAGCGCATTTAATTAATGCTACAGCTGTTAAAATAAGTTGAGTGTATAGCTAATGTTAGCTGGTCTGTGTCCCGTTTGGAGCTAAACTTGGCGGATTGCCTTCTTGTTTTTGCGGCATCCCTTTATAACAAAACACTCCTCTCGTGTCGTCCACAGGCTCCTTTCTTCCCACAGCTTCTTTACAGCTGCTTGTTCCCCCAGTGCGACTCATGTCGGCCTTCGTCTGGCAAGTAGTGCAGCAGCACAGCGTGAAACACTATGACAAGCTGCTGGATTTCATTAGCTTAGTGACAGAGATTGTTCCAGAGCTGCTGAGCCCCAGTCAGAAAGCTCAGCTTGTTCTGGGTCTGAGAGCAACGGTGAGGAGTTACAGCGACCTGAGACATCTCGGGCTGATTGTAGGGTTGGCTCAAATAGTAGTGTTTTGTTGGAGAGCTGGAGATATATTGGCAACCGTCTGCAGCTGACCATTCTTTTTATTTATCAGATCTTTTTTGAATAATTTGTCAGATCTTTACCTGCAGAAACAAGCATTATGTTTGTGAATAATCATGATATAATAAACATTAAAAAAACAACAACAAAAAAACCTAACAAACTTTTAATCGAGAAAATTTCAACCTATATTTAAAATAATTTAACTACAATTTTTAGATATATCAAAATTAGCTGGTCATTAAATACCTGGCCAATATCTGTTTCACATTGTGTTGTCATATTAATTGAAAGGAGTACCACAAAAAGAATTAATCTGTAAAAGAGTGAGAAATTATACACTCGAATTGATGAATAAACATGTAATGATGATTTTCAGAAATATCAGAATTTCAATTTTATACAGTATTCCCCCATTTATTTTGACAGATTGTCAGTTTCACAAATCAACTGTTTAATAAAACTTTAATTATTTGATTTATTTTAACAGGCAATAAAAACCAAGAGACTGAGAAAAACCCTGGAACATAATCAGGATTATAGCAAAACCTCAGGGGGAAAAAAATCACAAACTCTTAGTAATCTTTGGTGTGTCATATTGAGTAAAAAAGCAGAACTTTAAGTTATTATATCCTGATTCTGTTTGTACACGTCAGACAAAACACACACACAGATTTGTTCAGACTTTGCTTAGCAAGCAAGTTTAAGTACATGAAGATAAAAAAAAGACTAAAACAGAACAGCCTTGAACTCACAATTTGTGCTTTATGAAAAACAAAAAAAGTTTTGTCTCAGCAAGTTAGGCTCCGTTATCCAGATATGTGTGTGTGCGTGTGTGTGTGTGTGTTCTTTATGAATCTCTCCATGGTTGTGTGTATATTATATATGTATATATAAAACTAAAGACATTTATTTTTGTCGTATTGGATATGTGTTTTCAAATCACATTTTTTTTTCTTTTTTGATTCACCTTTCTCCCACTTTTGCTCCGTCATAGTTGATTCTGGATCTGTGTCGTAGCGATGGTTTTGCCAACCTTAAGGCCATCCAGAGTCACCTGGATAAAATCCACATGTGCAGCGCTGAACTGAGCGCCAGTGATCAGATGGTGGGGATTTATTGAAAATAATAAACAAGAAGACAAACCTTTATTAAGTTAAAAGCCCTCAGTTCAGAAGTGTTTTAATCCGTTCTCAACTTCAGTGTTCACTTCTGTACAGGAAAGTGCTGATATACTGAAGACCTCTTACAGCAACTTTGCCAGCCTGGTGCAGAACATTCTGAGTGTTCCTTTTGAAAAGGAGTTCTTCTTCCAAGTGAGTCCATGTGTCTTTAAAGCTAATAGATGCATCACTTTATATAAAAAAAAGAAGTAAAGATTCAGTTACTACTTTTAAAAACAAAGACAAAAGGCCACACAGAGAGCATCCTCTATTGGCTTCTTGCTTCTGCTCCTCCTTTCCACCAAATTTAAAACATTCAGTCTTGTAGTTTTTGCCTGCTTTCCCTCGGTGGAGGATCTAAGGAACGTTGTGTGGTTATAATTCTGATGATTTACTCAGCCTGCAGGATTTTATTTCATTGTATGATGACGGCCTGCGTTGATGTCTTTTATCTTATGCTCTGGATGTGTCTGTAGGAAGTTTTTCCTGAAAAGTATGGCTCTGCCTACAATCAGCGGGTCCAGCGGCTCGTGTCTTTGTTCCTGTCCAGACTGGAGCAGCTGCTGCCCATACCAGACCTACAGCAGGTACATCCATCAGGTCACATATCTAATGGCTAATGTGTTTGTCAAGATTAAATACTTTTCTGTAGAATTATACTGTAAAGAAACTTGGTTTTCCTTAAGCTAGCAGTATTGTTTTTTTTAAATACAATTCTTATAATTCAAATAATGTGGACTAAATGAAAAGGATATCCCCTTAGATGCTGAGTTGTGCAGCAGTACTGGATGTTCTTTCTCTTCTTTCATTTGGAAGCCTGTTTGTGTGCTTCACTGACCAGCCTGCATATTTGTGGTCTTTCTCCGTTTCAGACGACAGCTTGGCTCACTGAGACATTTGCATCAGAGGAGTTTGGACACTACCTCTCTAGCCCTGAAACCCTGAAAACTTTACTCTTTCATCACAGAGAGTTGAGAACTCTGAGCTCAGGTGAGAACAAAGATCTCTCTCTCTCTTTTCTTACAAAGGAAAGAGGATGCCGTAGATAACGTGCTAAGCTTTTCCTCCATCACAGCTCCATCAGGCAATGATGAGGATGTCATTCTGTCCACGCTGGCCCTCCCCACTCACACTGGAGGGGAGCTGTACAGTGAGGGTGATGATGAGGATGAATATGACAGCAATGAAGGGTCGCTGGCACTAGAGGATTTGGAAGGAGACTCCAGTCAGAGCTTAGATGAGGGCTCAGCTGACTGGGAACCAAAAAAGAAACCAGGTCAGTCACAGATCAGAATTATTCATTATCCATTATCTTACGTCACTAATTTCTGGCGCTTCATCCTGATTTCAGGTCCAGTATCTTATTTATTAACCTGTCCTCAGTGTTCATTCACACACCGTCTGAAGAGGAAGGTTCAAGAGCACATACAGAGTGAGCACCACCTGACAGCTCCCATTCAGAAGAGGAAGTCTTCCACAAAGAAGACTAAGAAGAAAGGTCAGAGCCCGAAGGCTGGAAAAAAGAGACAAGGTCACTCAGAGAACCTGAGGCAAAGCAAGCGAAAAGATAGCAAAAAATTGCAACATAAGCAGGACGACGACACGGAAAACAAGAAACGACCGAGACGGAAACAGCCCGCAGAGGAAGATAAACGGTTTCTGAGCACACGGCTTGTGAACAAGAACTTTCCAGTGGAAGAAACCAGCTGCCCAACATGTGAGAAGGTCTTTGAACATCCTAATCAGCTGAAGACCCACATGAAAATCCACAGCTTCCGCTACCGGTGCGGCCAGTGTGACAAGGGATTCACCAGTCAGTCGGGGTATTATCAGCACCAGAGACTTCACAAAAGAGGGCGCAGATTCATCTGCAAACAGTGCAACAAGGGATTCCTCTGCAGTTACTCACTCAAGCAGCACGAACGTCTTCACAAAGGTCCCAACAATTTATGCAACATCTGCGGGAAAAACTTCAGCAAAAATGGCTTCATAAGACACATGCAGATGCACCGAGGGGAGAGGAATTATCTGTGCACCACCTGCGGGAAATCGTTTTTATCCTCAGGGGAGCTGCTCCTGCACACGCGGTCTCACACGGGCGAGCTGCCGTACACCTGCGCGAAATGCGGGAAGGGTTTCTCCTGCAAGAGTCACCTAAACGTGCACATGCGCTCTCACACAGGAGAGCGTCCGTATCTCTGCTCCGAATGCCCCAAGCGTTTCCTCACTCTGAACTGTCTGAAGAGGCACACGCTCAGCCACAACGGGATGAAGCCTTTTAAGTGTTCAGACTGTGGGAGAGAATTCTCCCAGCAGGGGAATTTGAAAAGACATATGACGACTCATAAAACAGACACGTAATGTGCTCTCTTCACAGCCGGAAATTTGAATTTGGATGTAAATATTGAGTGGGGGAAAAAAAAAAGTTGTAGATGGTCATTAGGCTGGAAAAGGTTACAAAACCATAAAAGAAGATGTGTGCGAGCACGAGGCTGAATTAACTTGTTTTAAGTGAGAAGAGTTGTGTTTAGAAAAAAAAAGGAAAACACTGCACTCCTGCAGAGAGCCATATTGGTGAAACATGGTGGTATCAGGATGGTTTGGGCCTGTTGTGTTACATCTGAGGTATCACAGAGCAGTCATTTCTGAATCACATCAGCAAATTATAAATGAAAATGTTTGTAAATTCCAAACACGCTTTCTCGCCCCTTTGTATGATCTGGACCTAGACACAGCTTTTTGACTGAGGTCATGTGGAAAACTGCCCCATTGTGTGAAAAATAAAACACTTTTGTTAAATATGTTATTCAAATTACTCCTAAATATTTGCATTTGAATTGTAGGATTATTTGAACTTAATTCATGTTTCAGAGACCTGCAGCCTCACCCGTCAGCTGCACACCAGGAATCCTCCTACCTCATCTGGTTCAGACTTGAAATAAAGCCAGTTTGGAGAAAGCTGGTTAATCTTTTCACCTGTAGATGATTCTCTTTAAAGCTGAGAACAAATAGCTAATTATTGCATGCTTGGTTTGTTTATTAGCTGCTGAAGAGCACGACATTCAGGATCCTACTGTTAATGAATTAATCCACAAATTAGACCCAAAAGATGCTTATCGGCCAACTCGTTCTCCCAGTGGATTGTTAAACCAATCCCCACACAAAGACCAATCATCGGTTTTATGCTGACCACTAAATTATTGTGTCCTGTATTTAAATTAGGTAACTATGGAATAACAAAATGTCAGAGCCAAAAATCTAGTTTTTGTTCAAACTAATCTGATAAATGCAAAATTTGCATTGCAGAGATTGAATTAATTTGCATTGTTAAGCATTCATGAACATCTAACAGCTATCTTCTAAAGGTAAAAATTATTAGATGGAGTTTGACATCTTTAAATGAATGCAATTGTTCACAGAGTTCCAGGAAATAGCGTTTTGAGATACACACCAGAGAGCGCTCCACACAGCCTGAGGTGATGGTAGAGGTGGTGAGGGAACTCTTAAACTCAGACTCTTTTCCTTTTATATTTAGACTGATTATTTGCAATTAGTTTAGAATTAAAAAAAAAAGAAAAAAAGTTAATGATCTTTATCATACCTCCATACATGTGGAAAGGATGCACAGAAATATAAGAAACATCCTTATACCATTCTTTCTTCTTAGAAACTACAACCAAAGTGCAGAATTTTCTAAACTAATTATACAGTACTTAGGTGTTCTAGGGAGAAAGCGGTGTGTTCATGTGATGCCACAAAGGACATATTACCTCAATTTAACAGCAGAGATTTATTTTCTTAACGAAAGGGTCTAGCTGCAGACCTCTCATGAAGCCTCTAATTCTGTGAGCCACTGGGCGTTTACCATGAGTAGAAGTGCCAATTAACTATTTTATATTACCTTTATTAATCTTCCTTCTGTTTCTGTTCAAATCTGAGCAATGTTGTTGAATTCTCAGCCATATTTAATCTAGTAGACCTAATTGAATGGTTTTCTGCTCTCCAGCATGTGGGAAGCTCCAATTCCTGGCTATATTGCTGTGTGGTTTCTCTCTCAGCTATGGAGGGAGAGGAGTGAAGCTCCAGTTCAGGTAGCTGCTGCAGGTGAGACAGATTGACACAGGTGCAGATTGCTGGTAATCATGTTGTCTGTCTTCATCTGCTGTTGAGTGCTGGAGCAGCATAACCATGTGCTTAAATCAAGTCTGCACATACAAGCCAACCAGATGTCCCATTGTGGTGTAGCTGAGTTGCTACAATGATGTTTTTCAAATTTCATTCATCATTTTCTATGCCACTTAGTCCAGTTCAGGGTTGTAGGGGGCTGGAGCGGCGCCTATTACAGCAATTAGCCGGCCAGAGGCAGGGTACACCCTGGACAGGTCGCCAGTCCAACACAGGGCCAACACAAAAAGACACACAACCATTCATTCCAAGGGAGAGTTTAGAGTGATTAATGAACCTATCATGCATGTCTTTGGACTGTGGGAGGAAGCCAGGGTACCTGGAGAGAGCCCTCGCATACACAGGGAGAATATCCATACAGAAAGGCCACTGTTTGAACCAGTAATATAATAATATAATATAATAATTCAGTAATATTTGTAGTAATACCTGCTGGCTTTGCTCTGATACTTGTAGAAAAGAGTGAAAAACACAGCTGTAGGAAATGCAATTTATTTGCAATTTTTTAATAACATCATTCCTCAGATAAAAATGCAATGTTACAGGAATATACATCAGATATTAATTTAAAACTTGCTTTCAAGGGACCATACAGTCTAAATATACTTTTTCCTTTTTTATTTACTGGTAGCGTGCGTTATAAGCAAGACAGACTCTGTCACCAATGACAGACTGACAAGTTACAGATACAAACTGTACATGACGTATTTACAAATCAACTTTTTGTTTGGTTTTTCATTGAACTTTTTATTGAAAATAGGAGTAGAAAAAGTGATTGAATTAATATTCTGATTTATTTAATTGTATTCTTTCCCTTTCTAAAATCTAAAATGAAATGAATAAACAAATAAGAAAGAAAAATCAAGAAATCTCCTTTAGAAAAACGAAAGAGAAGAAGGAAACAAGGGTGTGTCAACTGTGAGATCATGCAGTCCTCACCAAGGAGACAAATGGTAACCGAGGGAGCCAAATGATGTTGGGCCAGTGTCACTTAGCAACCTTAGAACCAATGAAATTCCTCCTGCAGTGGAGGGGGAGTGGCTTATGTTTAAGAACCCAGTTACAAAATGGCCACCTGCCTCCAAAGCTACCGCAAGCACAATAACACACTCTAATTCATTAGTTTGACCATAAATAGTGCTGTTATTAAGTACTACATTTAACAGTAGCATCACTACTAATATTACAACAAATTGGTCTCTGTGTGAAGTTACACCTCCCTCCAAAAAAAAATAGGATTAATGACAGACTTCTCCCTGACGTGAAACAACGAAAACTAACTGCTCAGTCCCGTCAAAGGCTCTTTAACACTTGAGTGTGACTGGAGACAACAAATGAGATCATTAAACACTACTGATGAGTGGAAAACAGAGCCACACAGCTCTGGCATTTACTCCAGCAATGAAGAAACAGAAAAGCTTTCGCTGAACACAGAGCGTATGGAACTGTGGATCTCCTGCCGCTCAATACAAGATGCAGCTCATAGAAGAAAACACGATGATGCTCTCATTCTTTAAAGCCGCATTTGCTCACACAGACATGCAAGACGCATTTGTTTCTAACTCTGTGCTTTTAAGAGGACAAACCACTTCTGGATCAAGTTTGGCAGAGAACAAAGTGTCAAGAGTTAAATCCTTTTGTGTCTATAGTGGTCAAGATGGCTAAATCATTTTTCTTCCCATTAACAGTTGCTAAAAAGGAAAAAAAAAAATCAACTACAAAGCCAATTCTAAAAATGTTCAGAAATCAGTAAGGGCATCACTGTGTCCTACATTCAAGGGGGATGACTTTATCATTCATGGTGGAATGTAAAGTACGAGAGAGTGGAGGCAGAAGTGGGCAAAGACATTCATGGCTCTAATGAGGACTAGCTGTTCCAAGACTAGAACCACCTCTGCATCATAAAGCTGCTGCCACACCTCAAGATCCATTTGTGGAATTACATCCCTAAAAAAAAAATCAGTTAGAAACACTTAGCTATTAAAACAGGCTATGTGTGTGGCATTCTTTTCGTAAGAAAACCCCCCCGACAAGCTTAGTGTCAGCACTGTGGGATCTCCGATTTGGGGTCGGTTATAACGTTTGCATAACGATTAAAAAACAAGAGACAAACACAAGGCTTTCAAGGACCTATCAAAACAGTCTTTCCTAAGTATTCACATAAAGGTGCTGCTGTGTGTGCTGCTACACAATGAGTGCATTATATATAGCTATTCTATATGTTCTAAACCTACCGTCAAGCAAATCCCATCTATCAGTCTCAGAAAACAAAAAGGAATAGGGACACTCCTCACCATCAACCTCTGATCTATTCAGTGAAGTCTCAACATGCTGCTATGACAACGGTCAGGGTGAGATTCCCATCAAAGAAATAATACAGCTGTCTGAGTTACAATATACCAATTGATTAGATCATCCAGTAAACAGAATGTGCATATATTGTTTTTAATGTCAATGCTGATTATTCTCACAAAGCCTCAAAATGTCATCGAAACCTGGTCCTAGAATCCATCCAATGCGCTGCTGTCGCCTCTCTTTGTAATGTTTTATATTAAAATGACAACTTTGCACAAGCAACAAACAAATCTTTACAAAAAGGAAACTTAGAAGTGGTTATCTCTAAACCTAATGGAAGCCTCTTGTAGAAACCAGTAGTATTCATAATATTTCCCCTCTTGGTCAAATAAAGAAAATGCCAGCATGTGTAGTTTCATCACTGTTTAATAGCTTGGCACCTAAAAAACCTGATCTGGGCATGTTTTTGTTTAAAAAACCAGAA
>JAOXYM010000025.1:15740342-15753171 GCA_028567055.1 Leptatherina wallacei | reverse complement strand
CGTGTGGAGAACACACATACACATACAAATTGAGAAAGTCATACAGAAACACACACACGCACACACACACACACACAGGCACACACTCAGACAGTATATTGTCGGTTATACTTCACAACAAACATTCACACACATTCTAACTCCCAGAAACCAACAAGGTCATAACCACGTGTTGAAGGTTGCATCACTGGCCGCCATTGTCCAGAGCGACAGTGTGTGTTAGTGAGTGTGTGTGAAGTGTGGGGACAGACAGAGCCAGCCGCGGCACTGTTAACCAGCACTGACGTACGTCAGTCTCTGATGATGTCAGAGGGGCCAGTCCGTTGACCGAACCTGTTCAGGTGACACCTACAAGCTCGTCACACACTCCATATCCTCATCCTCTAAAAGCCCGCTGTTCCTCTGTTGCGCTCCGGAAATCACAGCCGAACTTCTGTTGTGCCCCTCTTCCCTTCCTCCTGCCTCTCCCTCCTCCTCTTCTCTACCTCTTTCCCTGGCTAGCAGCTCCTGCCGCTCCTCTATTGAAGACGGCCCATGGACGGCGCCTCTGCTTCCTCCAGCTTCTGCCCCACTTTCGCTAGGACTCAAGCCCGCCACTAGGTCTCTGTGTGTTGCTGCTGCTGCTGCTGCTGCTGCTGTGTGGAAGGGCAGGAGGTTGCCGTTGGGGCTGTGCTGAGAGGTGGAAGAGGTGCTGGATGTGGCGTTTGGGGTGGTGGTGTTGCAGTTGAGAATGTTGTTGGCGGCCTGCTCCATCTCCTCAATGGTCATGTCACAGGCATCAGCCAACTCGGCTTTGGTCACCTCGATGAACGATGGGTCCTGGGCGAAATGACCCAAACCTTCTGATATCAGAACCTTGAGAAGAAAAGAGGAATGGACAGACAGGAGTTAGATGGAAGAATAGGTTTTTCTGTTTGCAGTATGTTGCTGACTGCAGGCTAAGGATTAAACTGTACACACATACATGTACATTAGGTAAAGTACAGACTTACTGCTTCCACCAGACTGCCTGCACTGCCGTGAGACAGCGAGCTGGGGTCTTTTCCCAAAAGTGAGGGCACTGTGAGTGATACTGGCCGCGGTGCTCTTTGACTGGACACTGACATGCTGGGGCTGGGTGCACGGCTGTTCCCGTTACTGTCGCTGTACCTGGGAGACATGTGCTTATTGTATCAAGCAAACTGTCACTTGGAGTTAATTGTAGCAGTTTTTTTTCTTTCTCAAGGTACTTAGTCTTACCAGGGTCCACAGTTGACAGAGGGCAAGCTGGTATTGAGCTTTTCATGGGAGTTGGAGCCCTCTAGCCTCAGAGAGGGAACTCGCTGGTAAGAGGCGTCACTGCACTGGGCTATAAAAACAAATCTATCTCAGAGTACAATAACAAAACGTTCAACCATTTTCTGATAAGTGCAGGTGTAAATGTGTTTGCTGAGTAAATGTGGCAGCATTTTTTTCATATCTTTCGCATCTGATGTGTGTTATACCAGTGGGGCTGGCTGGAGGCGTAGAGCACAGCCGGCTGAAGAGGGTCGGTGAGTGACTCCTTCTCAGTAGAGGACTCAAACCTGCCACTGCGAGGGCCTGGAGGAGAGCAGATGGGGGGGGGTGTTACTGTATATCTGCTAAAGAAGAGTTTAACCACATATGAAGTATTTAGATGTATGTTTACTACCTGGTGATGTACTAGATGTAAAGGTACAGCCGTCTTCTGGGAGACGTCTGGCCTTGACTGTCTCCTGAGACACTCTAGATGGAAGGATGATCTCCGTCCTGATAAATACAACACAAAAGGTACAAATATGTTCATCACAGATGCTATTATGGTATGGATTGGTGTTGAGAAAGATTTCCATTTCTCTATTCGTCTACTCACCCAGAGAGGTTGGGCAGAGGAAGACTCTTCTGGGAGACTGCCATCCTCCCCCTCCCCTTCTGTCGTCTACTTCTTCTGCTTCCTCCATGGGAGTCAGCTGTTTACATGTGTCATCGTGATACACCAACCTAATAAATGGGACACAAACGGGTAAAAACAAATCAGATGACCCAACTAACTGAACTGCTGAAACTTTGAGATGAAGACGAAACTGTGAGTGTTTTTTTTTCAGCAGTACATGTCAGAGGAAAGCGAGTGGTCATCTTCGTGGTACTCCCTGTCGTCACCATAACTCTCATCGTACGTCTCTTCCGTTGACCCCTCCCCTCTCCGGATGATTGGCAGGTGACTGTCACTTGAGTCCGAGCTACAGATAAACAGGCAAACAACCAAACAAGCGAGCAAACAAACAGAAACACAAAATTAACATAAAACACACACACACAACGGATGGAGGAACGTGTAGACAAATAGTCAAACAGATGTTAACACAGAAAAAAAAGCAGCTGATTAGCAAATAGTCAGCGAGGAGCTGAGGAGGACACTGCAAAACCAACGAAGGCATCACTACTATGAGTAGGAAATAGAGAGAGACTGAGTAGCAGCAGGTGGAGATTGTAGCGAAATGGTGAATAGCGTTAAAGGCAACATAAGGAATATGATAAATGATAGACAGACTGAAGTTCAGACATCTTTAAAAAAACAAAGAAGAGGACGCAGTAATGAAATACCCTTAGAGCTTAGCAAATACCCAGGGAGCAGAAGCATTACAGGGGAATTTAATGGGTACTTCAGGGAATCAGAGGCTGTCGGGTTCAATTCGATGACAATGCACTAATATTTTATCTGAACAGCCAAAAAAAGCTCCACCACTTTGCATCTCAAAGATGTCTACTCAACAGTCAGATCTATTTTATACCCTGGAAGGAACCATTCAGACATTTGAATTTTAGTCTTTTCTTCTTCACCAGATTGTCTGTTTGATTGAAATGAATAAATTACAAATGAAAAGTAAAAAAAAAAACTGTCTTGAAGTCGCTGTTATATTTAAAGATAAACTCCAACTGTGCAAAATATTTTTTTTTACTTATTTCAGGACAGCAAAACATAAACGTCTGGTGAAGAAAATCAATAAAATGTCAAAACGCCACGATGTTCCTTTGATCAGCTTTTTAAAGGTGCCACAGCAAGTGGGGTTCGATTAAAACCTGACTTGGACTGTTTGGGATAACTCTAACCAAACCGGGGTGAAAGTTAATCTGCAACTAAACTGATCAAACACAAAAAGCATCAGAAAGCTTATACTTTGATTTGCAGGTAATGGATCACTTAATACTAGATCATGTATTGTTTGTAACAAGAGAGGGTGATTGATTAAAACTCTCTAACAACTACCAATGAATTATAGACATATAGTACAAGCCAGTAACTATAGTTTAAAGCTTGGGAGGGATGAAAAAACAACTTGTTAATGGCTTTTCTATTCTTCATACATTAACAGTGCTTTTTTTTTTGTACTCTAGAGGATGCAACCCAGTTATACTAGTCATAGAAGTAGACATTAAGCACAAACACACAAGTAAGTTTCACAGAAATTGAGACTAAAGGAGAAAAGATATTGCTCTGGACCAAGTAACAGACTAAACCAAATGTACGTTTCTGTGTATGAAACATGGCAACCCTATCCCGACACATTAGTTAAAGTGTGCTCATTATCTGTATTATCCAGTTACGCGCCGAACAAACTGAGCCTTTATGCTATGTGGGAGAGTAGCAGGTAAGTATGAGCTTTCAGATGTCTGCGCAGGCCAAAGTTTCTGTGAAGATGAGGGACAAGCGGCTGACGTTTGGTCTAACCCAGACCTGCCATAATATACAACAAAAGAGCAGCAACAGAAGCCCTTGATAGGAGAGGTTTGGTCACTTTGCACCAAACAGTCTATCTATGGCTTTGGCAGCAGCATGAAGCCGGATTTTTGCTATAGCAACTGAAGCTTTATGTGCATAGCAACAAGTGCCACTGCTGCACCTTGACAGCTATGCTACTTTATACAGCATCATGAGTTCATTTTGCACGCACTGGGGAACTATGTGAACACACACACACACACACACATTCTCTCTCTGTCCCCTGGCAACATACCGCATGAGGGTGTCATAAAACATCCTGCTTGCCACCAGAAACAAAAGACAAGGAGAGAAAGCAGGTAATAAAAGGAAAGGGAAGGAAATAGAATCATTTATGTCCATAAAGAAATCTCAATTTGTTACTTATATCAGCTTTTTAAATGATGGAAAGAGAAAAAGAACAGTCCAGAAGTAGGAAGAGTGTTTAAAGTTGAAGAATTAATCATTTTGCAATAAGATTTTGAAGAGGCTGCCCAGCCCGCACTCACCTCTTTGGAGGGAAGCACCAAGCAGACCTTGGCAGCAGGATGGGGGTGAGTGGCTGCCCGGTGTGCCCGTCCACAGTACTTATAGACGGGCTCGGGAATCGACTGATGCCCTGTGTTGTCACCCCAGCCATCCCAGTGTTGTTGGCATTGTTGATGTTAGCGTTGGAGCCTGATGAGGAGTAAGAGGAAGGGGTAAAGGTGGTCGAGTCCATCAGCTTCTCATGAGATGGGCTCTCGCCTTCACAAGGGGAACCTTTCTGGCTGATATGCAAGGGACGTTGGGTGGTGAACGACTGCGGGAAGGAGCCACGGCCATCGCTCTGGTTGTAGTAGCTGACATGGTTGCCAAATAAACCACCAGTACGCTGTGGAGCAAAAAAAAACAAAAAGAAAGGTAAGAAAACACAAAAGGGAAAAGACGGAGAGGCAGAAGAGGAGGAAGACGGGAGGTTAAGAAAAGTTGAAGTTAAATTGAGTTCATATCTTACAGCTCACATCACTCAACAGCCACATTCACGACTTGCATAAACTAAACTTTACTCAGCCACAAAATGCAAAGCGAAGGCCTTTTGTTAACGTCTGAACTGAGCTTTTAAAAGAAGAAATTTTAGATAAAGGACCAGAAAGAGACCTGACAAAAGTTAGGTACCAATAGTACTCATAATACTCATTTTATATCCAAACGGCCACTGCTGCATGAAGATATATCAAACCAGTGGCCTGAGACCGTGTTCAGCAAACTGACTTAATGTGAAAAAAACTGCAGCAAATAAAACTTTGCATGTGAAAGCTGCAATGGTGGATGGTAAAAAATGGGAGGCTGATCAACTCACCCACTTGGCATTAGCATGGAAGCAGCCTTGTGCCTGTGCTCACGTGTGCTTCAGACTTGAAGTGCAAGTGCTCAGTTACTTGATGCAATTTTATTGGAATTTAATTGGTTTTGAATATAAATCTGTATTTTGTTATTAGAAACTGATTAAAAACTCAGTGACCACTTCTAACATTGTATCTCAGTATCTGCAGTAATATGCAGCAAAGCTTTGTGGTGGAACATGCATTATCTAAATATCTTCTAGACTTTGAGCACATGCAGGCGTGTTCATGTGTTGGCATGGAGCTTCAAGCTGGTGCTGATCTGGCGTTTCTTTCTTTCTCTCTCTCTCTCTGGAGAGTGACTGAGGGTGTGTGTATCCAACCTTTACCCTGAAGATATCGTCCTCAGATGCTGCTGACATGGGCTCCTTCAGGCCTTTATCCATCTCTTCCTCTACGTTCAGGTCTCCAGAGATGGCCCTCCTAATCTCTGGCCCGATGTCATGCAATGTCCGCAGGCCCGCCTACACACAGAGCATGTGTTATGGTTTATTTAATCAATCTTAGTTTTCTAGATGTCCCGACTCCATAAACAATATTCCACATTTACCTGCAGAGAAAGGGCAGTTTTGGGGGGCACTTTGCCCACCAGCCCTTGTTCTTTCCTCTTCTTAAATTTGCGGAAATATTCCTGGATGAGGAAGGTGGCGTAGAACTTCCCGACTGTTACCTCATCATCTGGAAACAACGCAGTTATCGTAACAAAAAATTCTTAAAAATAAGGCCGCACAGTATGGTTTTGGAAAAGGAGGTATAAGTCATGATGCAAAGGATTCAGCAACTCAAAGAGAGTCCCTTTGCACTTTGCTGTGTTGGAGAGTATACATACCACCAGCAGGAGGCACTACTTGATCCAGTAGCTTCATGCTGGTTCTCTTCCAGATCTTTTTCACAATTGCCCTCAGTTCCTCATTAGCTTGCTCCAGGTTGCCTGCACATGCAACACACAGCATATATACTGTAGATTTACAGGAGGGGAAGTTAAAATAAACAGCCTTGAACTAATAAACAGCTAATAAATGGAACATTCCCATGATTAGAGAAACTGTACTGGGAATGGAAAGTCAAGTTTGATCATGCCAATAAAAAAGTGTATGGGAAAACTCCTTTCCAAATCACTACCACAATACCCTTAAACCTTAATTATGTCACTTAATTAGGCAAACCTATTTTATTTACCCGAGGGTGAGCATGCTATTGTTTATGTTTAACTTGTGTTTGCACACTTGTTTAAAAATCATTACCTTCTGTCTTTATCCTGAGTGCGGTTCTGACCAAGGCAAACAGTGTGGCATTGAACATCACTGTTCCATCACTGTTCAGTGGCATATTCATTGACACCAAACGCTACATGGAAGGAAACACACAAACATGAACTCACACAACACAAACACAAAGTGATATGCATACACATAAATGAGTGAATTTCCATATTCTAATACTGTAAAATTCTTTCACACACTGGTAGCCAGCAGTTTGCTGAAAAACAAGCAGGTAGACGCCCATATCCCTTCACTGAGTCATAGTAGGTGGTGTAACCAGCTGTCCATATGCATCACATCACAGTAAGCATAACAAAATACTGTTTAAAATAGATGTATTTCAAAATGGCTCTTAAAATGTTCTACATGTTTTGTGCCAGTTTGGAGTCTGCAGACTATGTTTAGGAATATTTTACTGTCTATTTGTCTTTACCTTGCAAGCCACCCTGTGCGGACAAAGCTTCCCAAATCCGAGGGGAGGCTGAATTCTCCGCAACAGAGTGACCACATCAAGGTGTTTTATCCTCCCCCTGAAAGCAGAACAGAGGTCACATTGTACAGACTAAAGCATCATCATGCTGATGAAATATTATGTCTGTTCTCTGCAAACTTACTTAGCTTCTGGGTCGTATTCTGCCCAGATCCTCTTGAATTCGTCAAGATGATGTGGTCCCAGAATCGACCAATCACGTGTCAGGTAGTCAAAGTTGTCCATGATTACAGCCACAAACAAGTTGATGATCTGTAGATCAGCAGGGATCAGTTACTGTACCTTAAATCTACAGCTGTAGATAATTATAACCTGCAACATAATGCGCTCTAAAAATTATTGAAGGAGAATTCATTTCTGACAACAGTCAAATCCAATACTTTCTTTTTAAGCTGACAGGCTCCCTTGTTCCGTTTTCCATACTCACCAGAAAGGCACAGAGCATGTAGAAGCTCACAAAGTAAATGATGGAAAACTGGCTGCCGCAGTCCTCGTTGGCTGTGCTGTTCTCATTAGTTGACCCTTTCTCACACGGTCGATTGGGTGAACATGCCAGCATGATCTCCTGCCACGCCTCACCTGTTGCACATCTGATACACAGAAGCATGCACACACCCAGATGCACATCAACCCAGATGCATGCAAATCCAGTTGCAAAAAACCAACACGAAGAAGCACACATGCATAAAAAAATACGCACATGTGGATGTATGCGTTAAGGCATACATGCATGCAGTAACACATACACAGTTACAAAGACAAAGACAGGGGGACACAAACACATGTAAACACAAGCGTAAACAGTTAGTGTGATAAACATACACTCAGATCCTTATACACTGAATTTACAGAGGAACAATAAAGTAAAAACAAACTTTTTGGTGTCACTGTAGCATTAAAATGTGCCGAAAACACACCTGCCTTCCATTCTGAATACTTCATTGAAAGTAAACTTTTAACTCTGCACAAGCTAACCGAGCATTTTGAAGGGGTTTGCAATGATCAAAGTTATTACTACTAATTAAAACTGAGGGACTGAGAGTTAAGTTCTTTATATGAGAATATATATGAAGTAGGATATGTTTCTGAATGGAAGCCCCAATACTACAATATGTTCCATGCAGGGGTTTGTCTTGATTACAAATAGATGAAACCAGAACTTTAATAAATGGTCTTGCTGGAAAATGGTAAAAAAAAGAAGAAGAAAAAGAGACTAATTATGCCCAGGCTGAATACTTTAAAAGAAGAGAAAAACATAAAAAACAACATAAAAAAGTATCATGTCTTAGTGAAGTTTTCCTGCAAAGCAGTCGTCTCATTTTTTAATAATTCTGCTAACGCACAAACAAATCTACAGAATGAAATACACAACAAGTAAAAGGATGGCAGCCATATGTGCAGCAGTAAATATGCACGATCCCATCCTTTTAGTTTCAGTGTTTTTGGTCCCCTGCATGGAATCTTACCATCATAGCAACCACATAGCTCAGAGAGGTTTCTGGGTGTGGGTCTCCTTTGACAGCTGTGCAGAAGGTGCCCTCCTCAGTCGAATCACAGTTTTATTTGCAATCAAGCGTTAATATTCCCTAGATCCGATGTTCCCTTTGCAGCATTAACTTTCTAACCTGTGGCAGTGCTCTTTGAAAACTGCTATAACATTAGCTCTTCTGCAGAGTGAAGTCACAGATTCAGATAAGTTTACATTTACAGATATCCTTGCATTTAACCAATCAACTGCTGTCATTAATTGCGAGAATGGAAGATATACTCATATGTATATTTATATTAGAATATAGGAAATCAAAAACTGACAAAAAAAAGAATTTGAATATGGAATAATGTTAATATGGAAAAGGAAGAGAAGCAGGATGCTGAAGAGCAGAAAATGCCGGGTAAAATGTAAACATCAAAGACTGGTAGAAAAAAAAAAGAGGAAAGCCTAAGAAAATGATGTTAAATAAGCGTAGTGATCTTCCTCACCTGAAGAGTAGCAGCACTGCCTGAGGGAACGTCTGGAAATTGTTGTTCCTGTTGATTTGCGTATGGTCCCGCAGCGCTATCTTACCAAACATCTGTACAGGAGGTGGGGAGTAGTCACAGCACACAGCAAATAATGTCAGCATTGGTAAGAGGCAGTCAATTAGAATTAGAGGCCAGCTGTCTCCAGCAAATCAAATATACGTATATATCCCACACGTCAGTGGAAGGAACCACACAACGGCTTGTAGAAGAGACAGAGTGACAGGCAGAGGGGCAAAGGCCAACATTATCTAGAAAACGACAGCAATGGCAGGAAGAGAAGTGGGAGAGAAAAGGAGGACGAGACCAAACAGGAACTCTGCATGACAAGACTCCAGGAGGATAGACACGGGATGAAGGCTTGCTATAGGAGAGAGAAGAACAAAAGAACAACAAAGAGGGAGGGGGGGGGGGACAAGGGGACAAAACAACAGCTTACCTGCATGCCGATGACAGCGTATATGAAGAATAGCATCACTATAAGCAGAGCTACGTAGGGCAGAGCCTGAAGAGAGGAGAGAAGCATCAGTGACAAGTCATCTGAGGTAATATTCTGCACAGAGCCTGCAGTCCATTGACTTTCACTAAAATATCATCTATTCAATTAGCTTACAAATGAGTTGTTGCTGAAATGAGCAATTAATTCCAAATGTGCATTTTTTTTTCATATTTTGGTCCTTCTTTCAACAACATAGTAGCAAATTTAATTAACTGGTGCTTCAGGAAGTGAAAGTTAATGGATCTACAGTCCTGTGAGGGCACAACACCAAAAACAACCCAGCATAAATCATCTGACTTTAGAGTGAAAAAACCCCACAAACTGGTCTCTGGTTTTAGCCAGGAGACCAGTCCCAACATGTTGTACATAAACCAAACAACTGTGGTAAACTGGGCAACTGTGTAGAGCTGAGCTTTTCTTATATTACCTCTGAGCCCGCAGGGGTGGGGCAAAATCATTGTACATAAATGGAAAATGTAAATTTGGTTTATCAGGATGCTGTTAGCACAAGACTATATCTATTAGCCCTGCTAAGTTGAAAGTCAACAAAAGTTTGACTTCAGCTGAAATACATTTGAATTTAAGTCTTTATACTGTACTGGCCCAGCTCAACTAACACAAGAATTAGAACAGATCATTTTGATAAACCCACAACTCTATCAAATGATTTAATTTTTTGGTGGAGTGCTTTGTTAAACCTTTCTACTGCTTAACTTGCCTACAGGGAATGGCGAGATCTAGGGGTTAGTAGAAGGGTGTGTGAGAGTAAAAAGAATAAAGGGGGGGAAATGAGAGTGAAGAGAGTTAGAGAGGAGGAACAAGCAGAAGAAAGTATTTTGAGTTACTCCCTGTTTCCTAACTTTACTGCTCTACTTTTGTCCCTGTCTCTGCAGCCAGACTCCTAAACCATCTCTCCATTATCTCTTACGATCCCTCTCTTTAGGACCAACTTTCTGTGCAAGAAGGAGGTGGACATAAAGAGGGATGTAGCAAGGAAAGGAAAGGTGGTTTGTGAGACTTCCAGACTGGATTCACCCAAAGAAAAGGGCATTTAAGCCCCATGCGTCTCATCTGAAAATGTAAACTGAAATTATAGAAATTAGATGAGAATATAATAGGTTAATTAAACATATCTTTGTTGAAAGTGTGAAATTGAACACTTGCATCTCAAAATAACGATTTTCCAAGTCTGGATAGTAAAAAAAAATTATGAATTAGAACTATGGCCTCGAAGGAGGAGAAATCTGGGTTACATAGAGCTAAAACTGCACTTTCCCTCTGCCCCTTCTGTCCTGTGTAAACCCAACTCCCTGCTCTAGCATGTAGTGTCCGGTTCTCCCCTCACTTGGAAGGATTTGATGAAGGTCCACAGCAGGGTCCGAATCCCTTCCCCGCGAGACAGCAGCTTCACCAGCCTCATCACGCGGAACAGCCGGAAGAAGGTGATGGAGATCCTGGCGTTCTCTTCAGAGTTCTGCAGTCCCTTTTGGTGGGGTTTGGTGTTTTTTTTTTTGTTTTTAGAAAAAAAAAAACACAGGACGCAAGGGAACACATGCAGATAGGTAAGGGAGGGCAGGATACACGCACACACACAGACACACACACGCATACACACAGCACACACACACAGGTATAGATCAGTGATGATCATACACACATGCATATGCACACAGACATATGCAGAAATGAAGACATACAAGTAATTTGTATACATATTCCCATCCACACATAGAAATGGATGTAAATATGCATAACACCAAACATACGCACACACAAAGACACACACACACACACACATACTGAGTTAATAAATGGAAATCAGCGTCCTACAAAATCCCATCAAAATCAACTGACAAAAGAGATCTGGGAGAGAATCGGGCAGTCATGCTTATTTGTGTGACTTCATGGAAAAATCACTTGGCGGTAAAGAATCCAACAAACCTCTGAACCTCTTTATACTTTCTCTTTTGAACCTTGCAATCAAATATCTCAGGCATCTTAAAGCGCTCTGCCCTTACTGTTTCCTGTTCCTGTGTCACAAGTTGCTCTGACTGTATTTTTTCACGCTAGATAAATCCTTGCACTAATATCTGACAAAAATAAGCTTCAAGAAACCTTTAATACCCCACAAAGTAAACGGTCTTATAAGCTGAAGATTTGTCCTTTATTCACAGAGCTAAAAACCTTCATGAATCACTAAGAACAATTCACAGCAGAAACAGAGCAAAAAGAGAAAGACTGCAGGTCAATTTGGATTCATAATGCAGGTAGGCACCTGGAGAAACATTCTAAAGAATAACATCAAGATGAAGACATACTGCCCAATGCAGTCACTGTCATATAAATATACATTATATCAATGCCATCTGATAATGATAAACTTCAAGAAATTCCTGCAATCGTTTTATTTCCAGAGCATTTTACATCTATCGTGCAAAACTTTGCCATTAAACAATCCATTATTTGTCTTGCTTTGAACATTTTGCTTTACATCCAAAGTACATGTTTTGCAAAGTTTTTAAATGCAAGTGCCTTATAACTTCCTATTGCCAGTAGTCACAAAAAGGAAATAACCCTACAATGAAATATTTAGCCATCTAGTTGAGTGCTATTCCAATACAGATTTATTTATTTATGCTGCTCCTGGTAGCTCTCTGGGACAAAAAAAGGGGCAAAATCTGTTGTGTACTACATGATGCAGTTATACAGCAAGAAAGAAATGGCTAAAAATAATATTCACAATTTACACTACAACAAGACATCTCAGCAGTCCAAGCTTGCCTGACCTCAGAGTCTGTTTAGCCATGAGTGTTTTTCCAAGAAGCCATCAATTCTTACAGTAAATTAATCCCACAGAGAATACACAGTGTGCTCCGATGAAGAGCGTGCCATTCTCCACACATCTTAATGCAGTTTGGGATAACAAATCTCAAATGTTATCTGTAAATATAACACCGATCCGAACAACACTTTAAATATTACACAGTCCTAAAGGTATTTTTATTCTAATGAAATGGGAGGGGGAATTTTGTTTTTATCTTTCTTTTCTTTCTTTAAACATGACATTTGCAGACACCAGTTGTCCCAAACTCCACCGACAGATCTGCTAAAAATGGCATGTCCTTCTGAGGAGTGGAAATCACAGTTCTGTACTGCAAGTAATACCACGACTGGACCCCAGTGGGCGTCACTGCACCGTTAAGAGAGAGAGAGAGGGCAGTGAGCAAGAGAGGAACAGTGACAGAAAGTGTTACATAGAGAGGAAGAGAGCAAGAAAGAAAGACTGAGGATGAAGACGTTCAAATAATACAAGAAAAATATATTGAATTGTAAACAGAAACATAGATAGATAGATAGATAGATAGATAGATAGATAGATAGATAGATAGATAGATAGATAGATAGATAGATAGA
>JAOXYM010000025.1:15727151-15740242 GCA_028567055.1 Leptatherina wallacei | reverse complement strand
AGATAGATAGATAGATAGATAGATAGATAGATAGATAGATAGATAGATAGATAGATAGATAGATAGATAGATGGCGACCATTGAGAAGAGTGGAAGAAACAGAGTCAGCGTGACTGCGTGACCATGATGGCTTGTACCAGTGTCAAAGCACGAAAGATATTACACCCATAAGGAAAGGGGTCAAGCCATGGAGAGGATGGGGGGCAGCGGGCGCCATGGCAACAACAATAGCCACTCAAGGAAAGTCACAAGACTCGATTACACTAAGCCTGCAGAGTGCAGTGCCCTTCACGATAGAGACACACGCACACATACATGTAAACAGCATATAAATGAACATGTAAATGTACAAACAGCGACAAACATAAATACAACTCTGGGCATGCTACAGAAGATCACAGCACGAGCGACAGAAGGGAGATGACAAGTTGAATGGAAAGCCAAAAGTTTTGGATCATACCGTGGATGGCATAGCAGAAGGAGGGATGGAAGGATGGAGGGACGGAAGGATGGTGGAGGAGGTAGGGAGGCGGACGAGGTTACCGTCAGGGCGTACCATTGGCCTTACCACAGGGGGGTGAGAGGAGGAAGAGGAGGAAGAGGAGGACGAAGAGGAGGACGAGGACGAGGAGGAGTCAGCTGGCTTTAAGGAAAGGCAACAAAGATCAGCACCAGAGTAGCGCCTATGTGTGTCTGTGTGTTACTGTGCATGTGTAACACGTGTTTCTGTGTATGTGTGAAAGTTTGGCACCAGCCAAGACAAGCAACGGGCGATTTCATCTGAGCAGAAATCTGTGTGACGTCACTGCCACCATCCTCTGTGATGGCCACAATAAGCTGAATCAGTTCATGTCTGAGAAGTGGAAGACCGAAATATCTTAAACTTGTGTGGTCTGTATCTGTCTAACACCTTAGTAAACAAAATAACGGGCAATGGAAAGAGCTGTCTGTATTTTGTGGGTCGATGTCATGAGTCATGGGTCTGTGTAAATGATGGGGCGCCTCTGCAGCTATCTGGTTCTCTTTCTGCCAGCTGAAGCTACATTACAGAGACTTGGGCTGTGTATACCAAATGTATCCTCTATTACTGCATTTATTCTTTGACCTAAAAATAGTCCTGAAAATAAAGTTTACTCATGTTGTGGCTATGATTTTAATCCACCCTTAGGTCAAAGAAGTGGCAGAAATCTGAATCAGCTCCACTGATTACTACAATGGCATGAGATGATTTTGGATATTGGAGCCCACACGTGTTTACAAAAACACTAAAAAGCACATTCTGTAGTGAGGCGCCAACCGCTCATCCCCACCATTGTAGGATAATAAAACCCTGAAAGTGATAGATTAACTGAAAGTTCAATCTATGACTCAAGAGGTGTTCCCTCTGCATTGGTACTGGCCCTGTTAGAATACCTGACCACAAAATAAACGCATCATTGCTCCCTGTCTTCACCTAGAACAAAGTGGGTCAGATGTACTTTGGAGGAAGGAGAAGAAAGAAAACTGGAAAGAAGCAGAAAAAAAGAAGAAAGGAGAATAATTTTGAGGATAAAACAGGAAAGAAAATGATACTGAGGAACAAGAAGCAGATAAATGAGAGCAAAAGAGAGAATGAAGGGTGAGAACAGAAGAAAAAGAAGAGGAAAGCAAAGAAGGAAGGAATGATGCATTCAATGGGATTTTAACAGGGCCATAGATACCTTTATGATCACGGATGTACACAAATAAAGTATCAATGTTCACACTAATACAGTTTTGTAGTACAACCCTTTACTCTGTTCACATTTTCTAAATAACCAACGACTAGATAACAGATTACAGTCTGTTGATGTGACAAAAAAGCCTGAAGAGAGAATATGCTTTGTTTGTTTGGTGTGTGAAGGGATGTGTACTGTGCGTATAGATAAAAAAAAAAATCTTTATTATGGTGAGGGGAAGGAAAGTTGGAGGGAAGGAAGGGAGTGGTGGATATAGGGAAGACAAATAGGAAAAAAGGAAGGAAAAAAGTGGGGAAGGAGGATTCTCCTATTTAAATTTATTGTGAGCTAAGTACTGAATAAAAGATAGGAAAATATGAGTTTGAGTGTGAAGACCAGCACGCTGAATGTGTTCATCATTAAATTACATCATTGATTTATACAAAAAAAAAGCAAAAACTTTTTATCTGTTCAATAAACTGATTCGTGAGGTGTAATTTATCAAAAACAGATTCAGTGGAAAAACAAAAGAATTGATATATATACAGTAGTCCTTTCAGGCTGAACCACTGTGCAGATGTGAGTTACTCTTTTTGCAGCTTAACTGCGCTTTTCTCTCACATTGCACACCATTTTTTCAGGCAAAAATATCAACAGTTCAATCAGTTCGATGGGTAACATGAGTATCACGAGGATATTCGAGATCTTCTACATATCAGGATCTTTTTATTGCTCAGTTTTGATCTCCATATTGTAATTTGTAAACTGTGACACAGTAAAAAAGTTCAACCCAACTTCTACCAAATCAACCAAAACTAATATGAAAGCTCATTTAACAAAATGTAGAATTGACTCGGTAATCATCTTATAGCATATTGAAAGCATGAGAAACCCATGTTACCCAGCTTGCATTTCAGGTGAGCAAGCAGCACCGCAAACCAACGAGAAAAGAGACAGAGACAGAAAGAGAGAGATAAACATCCATAAAAGAAGAGTAAAGCAAACGGAAAAAGTCCAGAAAGAAAAGTAGAAAAGTGAGGAGGAGAGGAGGCATTCCGAAAAGAGAGGAAGAGTAATAGATGCAATCCATACTGGCATCCTTTGCAAGACACCACTTCGAGCAAACCACTACCGATCTGTTCACATTAGCTCTACTCAAACCAAACTAAAAGGTAAAATAAAACCATACAAGGTTTAAGAAGCGCCCGCAAGTTGCTGAGGGAGAATCAGAGACCCAGGATATCACTTTCTGTCACCACAAAAAATATTAATGCAGCTAATCTGAGTCAACAGGCACCCAACAGAGCAGCAAAGTGGGTGCAGTCAGGTGGGATATTTTGGCCAGGTAATATTTACTGAAGTCAAAGTGATAACATTTTAAAAGCTAGCCAGTCACTACACTTCATTGTACAAAAATCAATAACAGAGTGGTAACTGGGGGTAGCTTTATACAAGCTGCCTATAACAAAGTCTAGTTCTATAGGTCAGCAGACTTGTGCAAATGATGAAATGCAGTGACAGGCTAAAATGTAAAATGTCACGTAACAGGGTCCCGGTTCAAAAACGGTCAAGAGTTCTCTAAAGATTGAAGTGCGGAGGGTTTCTTAAAAAAGAAGAAGAAAAAAAAAAAGTAGCTTGGGCATCTCATCACCCCAGAAAAAAAACAGAAAAAAGATAAATAAATTGGAGCATGCGTTTAGTTAAGAGGTGAGAAAATAAAATAATGTATCATTCATTTAAAGAAATCAGTCAATTGCTGACTGACTCAATCAAATCAAAAGCAAACTCCAAACCAAAGTGTGCAGTGCCACATCAGAGAAGTGTATAGATGACAAAGGTGGATATCGCCAGCCTCAGGAACCTTATCAATCATTGCTTACATTTTTCCAAATCATCGGTTTTTCTTTAAACTTTATGGATAAATTTCTTTATTTAAAGAAAAATAAACCAATTTATCTATTAATCTGAATAATTGCTTGCTTGGCAACATGCTAACACTTAATGACAGTTTCTACATTTAGTTAGTAACATTTTGTCTGTGAGAAGTTTTTCAAAAACTGAAAAAACAACATCATAATATCCAGGAACAGATTAGAAATGAACAAGTTGCTTTTAGAAGCAGCTGTCAGCCTTTCATGGGCATAAACGGACTCCCTTTGTAAAACATGAGAACAAGTACCAAACCCAAACTCATCTGTGATACACCAGCCTTATTTTCATGCCTAACCAATGTTGTCTGAGGTGTAACACACTGCATTGGGGGTTATATCACATCCTCTACTAGCTTTATGTCTTCAAACCAACTAACATTTGAGAGTTTGGGAGGATTTGTGTCAAGCAACCTATATGCAGGACCAGCCTGGTTACATTTGAAATTAGAGTTGAGAGTAGAGACTTTCCTCCTCCAAAAAATGACCCCATGGGTCGTATGTTCATGCAGTTTATAACAACCTGTAATTACATAAAAGAAATTGTAACTTGAAGTATTGAAGTTACATCCATTTATGTTGCAGGGGCAAAGAATGTTCCTTTAAATAAACCTATACAAGGGAAATCACTGCCAAAACCCAACAGGAAGAACTAAAAGCATTTCAGTAAAGTATTACTATGTAACAGAGTTGAACGCAACATCTTCCAGTTGTAAGCACAACATGCTTGTGTCTCCTTTATGAGGATTTGTGGCTTCTTCTCTCATTTACTGTAACAGAAAACAACAAATGAGCAGATTTATCAAAATGTCTTTGATGACTTCTTGTGGTTTAGCTTAAACACGTGGACAACGAAAGCATTAATTATATCCTACCAGTAACACAGAGGTATTATATTCTAAAAGCTGGCTATAGAGAGACAGTCTGGTTTATTTGCTTTGCAGAAACCAAACAAGCCAGGTCTGCAGTCTTTAAGCTGTCATCCAGACAATATATCAGAGTTTAACTCAAAGAGAGGCATAAAAGATGAGCTGCCACCTGAGTTACATGCTGTCCCTTAAGGACTTTTCATCATATTCATATTAAAGATAGAAATCAGCCCATCTGATGGAATTTAAATATATTCTTTAGTAGAAAAAAAATAAATAAAAAATCAAAGACAACAAAATAAGCCATTCTCGCAGCATTCGGCTCTTTGACCAGTTTGATCATCATATAAAAATGATTTTCCTTCACAGCTAAATGAATTCCATCCAGTGACAATTTGCTGTTTTGTCATCTTGTTTTTAAACTATTCTCCAAAGAGCACTTTCATACCACATGAATAAAACAGCCAATCATCCCTACAGTGTAAATACAATAGACACTCAACATTTGACTTGTGTTTGGGGTATTCATTCTTATTCAGCCCCACTGCTGACCATAGGGTGTCTATGTTGATAATAAATGAATTCATACATACATTTACATAAATTTCATGGGCACTGAGTCAATCCCTTTATTGATTGAATTCTTCCTCATTTATGCACATTCTGGGAAAAGCACCTTGTGTTTTCTCATTTGAACTTAAAATGTTCTGATTTTTGGTGATTTATGAACTGGTTTAAACACCACTCTTCAAAAATGAGGAAGTCAGGGTTTTGCATTACGCATGGATCTTTTCTGAAACCATTAGATACAGTAACAGGCCTGGATATACCACCTTTGTATCCGTCATGCTATACAGTGTCCATCATGCCAGAGGAGTGCTTCGTATCCTCTGTGGCACTGATGAAAGAACAAATAATGTGGAACCAAACCAAGTGCTGAGTAAATGCAATAGAATTAAATTGGCAAATGCAAGAGTCTCTGATGCTACTGATGCTCAGCAGACCGAGGCATATATACCTATCTGAAGCCGTTTCAAACATTTAGATATCCAAATAAATCACTTGTAAATAAAAAAGGATGTTTGTGTGAACACTGATAAGATGCAGGCATGAGAAAGAGAGAACTAGGAGAATAAAGTGGCTAAAAATACAAGTTGTTTTGTAACCTCTGTTGTTATAATCAGTGAGAATAAGGAGTTGTGGTAGCACAAGTTTGTTCAGATGTCAGGAAGGAAGCACGACTCTTTTGCACATGTTAAATTACTCAAAGCCTTCAGAGGCAGCTGTTCTCTGGTTTGATTCTGCCACATCTGGCTGTTTTATCTGCCAGATTTACTCAGCCATTTCTCCACTCCAAATACTGTGCAGATGAAGTTTCTCGATCATTTGAAAGCATGCGAGATGGGTATCAGCGCTCGGTCTGTTTGTGTGTGTGGGAATGGCAGATCAGGCAGGCAGGAAGGGAGGGAGGGAGTTGGACTACTTACGTTAACCTCAGTGATCGCTATGTCAACAATGCTACCCACAACTATCAAGGCATCAAATGTGTTCCATGCATCAACAAAATAATGCTGCGTTGGGGTGGAAAGAAAACAAAAACAACAGAACAGAAGAAAAAGAAAAGGACAGAACATAAGACATTTAAAAAAATGGAAACAACAAAAAAAAATCAAAGGAGAGAGGAGAAAAATAAGATAAAAAACATTACATACATGAGCATTGGAGTTTTTAGTAGGAGAGAGGGAAATAATCAACAAAATTAAACGGGAAATAAAAGAAAAGGAGGGGCAGTCTGAAAGAGATGGACAGCAGAGGAGGAGCAGCAGCGACCGTTCATGCTTGTCCACGAGAGGAAATGTCAACAAGAACAACAGTAAAGAACAAATTGCAACAAAATCACAACAACAACAACAAAAAAGTGCCCATTGCTGCAGTTAAAAAGCTGTGTAAGGCTGTTTGTGATTGGTCAGTGAGTTAGTTCAGTTAGTTCAGGGGTTAAATCGGAGTTTATGTCACAGTGCAGCCGAAAAATAAACAAAATGGAAAAAAAAAAGGAATCAAGAACCCAGTAAAATTTCAGATACTGTGAAGCACAAGAAAGAAAGGAGGACGCAATTTAGAATGCCCTCAAAGCTAAACCCTGCCTTTGGAGCATTCACTTTTAGAGAAACCCAGGAAACAGTGCTCCTGTACAGGAACCCTCGACGTTGGGGGGCAGGCGAGGGGGGAGATGTCCCCCTGAGTTTCAGCGGCCATCTTGGATTTAAGGATGAAGGGGGGAGAGGAGAAGGAAGAGGAAGGAGAGAGAGAGGAGGCTGACAAAGGAGCCAGAAAGATGAGCAGGAACAGCAGCGCAACACAGAGGAGCCAAAAAAGGAAGGAGAGTGGAGGAAGGATAGAGAAGCGAGAGGAAACACAAGACTGAGACAGAAGAGGTAGAGACAAGGAGAGTGAAAGGGGGGGTTGTACTTACGTTGATTTCACTGAGAATGACGTCTATTATGCTGCCAATTACGATGAGGAAATCAAACACATTCCAGGGATCACTAAAGTACCCCTACACAGGATGAGGTGAGCAAGAGGAGGAGGAGGAGGAGGAGGAGGGTGAGAAAGGTAGGTTAGAAGGAAAGCAACATCTGCTGCCACTTCGCAGCCCCCATTAAGGTGGTATGAGACTGTACAGTACACACACAGACCCACAGGAAAATAAAAAAAAGAATCAAGAGTCAAATCAAGTGCAGTAAATTTCTGGATCCATTGAGGATGGTGTGTTCGACTGGTATTATTTAAGCTTTCCACTCACAGTCAGGGTTTTTCTGCAGTGCTGTACAGACCCCACTTTGCTCACTTAACTTCTTATGACTAATTGACAGTCTGTGTTCATACGGAGGAAGCATTTATGCTAAATATCCACACATCTTCAGAAACCTTATTTCCTGCTCTGCAGAAACAACTTAAGTTATGTCTTAGCAAGTTGGCAAGATCTCAAAAAAATGCCCTCATACAGGATCCAACACCTCACCTCAACGTTAAAGTTATTAATGCACCAATGCTCTGCCTCAAGGTAGTTTTCTAATCAGATCAGAGGAATATAAAGTATTATTGTTTAATGATATACAAGCTTTCTGGCTTATTTTTTCTGCAGTCATATGTTACGCCTGCAGAATAGATGGATAACTTTTTTAAAAAAGGCTGGAACATGTCCCTTACAGCTGTTTGCATCTACTTGTAAATTGGCAGTTGGAAGAGGATGCTGTGAGAAGATCAATCGTCCTGATCTATTTTAAGCAGCATCGTCTGTCATCAGGAGCTGGACAAAGGAAAACTAATCTTGCAATAATCTATCTCCACGATGACGTTATGCAAATATTGCACACTATCCTTGGGCATTGTAGCTGTAATGAAGCTGATTTTAGTCTTGGGAATATTAATACAGATCTAGAGTTAAATATTTGTTAAAAAAAAGTTTAGAATTAGTATCCAAATGGTGTGGATTGATTATATCTGACAAACTAAACATATTATGAGGAAAAAAAGGTCTTAAAAAAGAAAGAAAGAAAAAAATCTGAAAACTCATTGCAACATACTTAGCTTTTTTAGAAACTTATAAACCATCAAAACAATCGAAAACATTAAAGAGATTAAGGCATCCACTTGACTGGTTCCACAGCTGCAATAAATAAGCCTGTGAAAAGTAACAAAAACGTTGCACACAGAGCAAATACCAGGAGTGACTATAAGAATAATAAACAAAATGATGAGCTGGTCCCTTCTGTGTGACGGCTGTTAGAGAAAAAGTTTCATTAAGGGTAAGTCAAACCACCCAAAGCAAGATTTATCCTTATCATTGTTCAGAATGACTTGGGATTGGGCTGTCATGCTGCACTACAACACAGTAGAAAGAAAATATGGAAGAAAAAAAAAGTTTGTTTATATCTCATGAAGATTCATAGCGGTGTAGAAACCTTGACATGTTCACCTCTAAAAAAAAACTCCAGAAAAACTAACTTCAAAAATCTTGAGGTTGATGACACAACACTGCCTACGTAATGCAGCGCAGCACATTCCCAAGTCTTCCAAGTTAATGACTCTAACCGTGAGCACTGGTGCTGAAAATACAGTAAAGCTTGAATTATGCCACTAAGTGCTTTAAATAGATCATTTATCTAAAAAAATAAAAATGATTGCAAGATGAACATCTTTCATTCGTGCTGAGAAAAGGAAATATTACAGAACATTTGGATCCTGGAGTCAACCTGAGAAACAAAAAGATTTAGTTTTAGACAAAGTTATAAACTTTGTCTGTGAAATGATGTCGGGCTTGTAGGGAACACTCGTAAACTAAAAAAGCTTTCAACAATTAATATCAGATGTTAACAAAAATACTACAGACAATATAAAGTTATATTTTCATAACCACAGGTTGGTTGAATGGAAAGTTCAGAACTGAATTGTAATGCACTGATATAAAACATCATGTCTAAAGGTGAGTGCTGCTGCTGTTGCTATGGATCCTGCAGTGAAGGCTATAAAAAGAGAAAAATTACCCTCACCAGGTAGCTTGAGTTCACCTTCATAATTCTCCTGCTCACTTGAGTACATTAAAGAAGTCAGACAGAAAGCTGAAGTTTAGATGCTTTATGTCTTTTTTTCCTTTATGTAAGACCGCCAACAACTAGAAAATCTTCCTCAGATCTTTACTTTCACACACTGTGCTGTGCAGCAAAAGAGATAAAAGTAAAGTAAAAGCATCAAACTATTTGTGCACAGAGATTTTCCAACTAATGTTTCTATCAAAGAATGAAACAGTGCCATCTGTTACTGTTTAAATAGATGACACAAAAGGAGATTATTAGCTTGGGCCAATAAACCCCATGGAACTACATGGCAACAGCAGCAGTGCAACAAAGAACAAGGACGATTAAACCACATGATACAGTCTACTAAACATCTTTTAAATGATCATGGGAGAAATCAAAAACATAACAATCCAATAAAATGGCAGCAATCAGTCGACTTTCATCTGTGCAATTAACAGCCTGATTTATTTTAGCATCATCTCAAAATCTGCAATGTTCCTCTTACCTAAACTGATATGCTGTACCTACCCTGGGTTTGAAGGCGATCAGTTTAAGGATCATCTCTACAGTGAACAGTCCAGTGAAGAGCATGTTGAGGATGTTCATTGCATCATTGAAATTTTTGGTCTGCCCATGATGCTGCAAAAACAAACAAAAAAGTCTATGATTCCCATAAAGAGTTGAAGTTTTGGGGAAGTTGTCCTTAGCATAATAATTCCTCTTTTTTCAAGTGTGAGCTTAGCACCTGTGTCAGTTTATGCCTGAACCCGAGTGACTCACCTGCATGGCCAGACAGATGGTGTTGAGAAGGATGAGTGTGAACATCAGGTACTCAAAGTAAGTGGAGTTGACCACATACCACACCTTGTACTGGTAAGGGTTCTTGGGGATGTAGCGACGCAGAGGACGCGCCTTCAGGGCATACTCCACACACTGACGCTGTGACACACATCCACACAGGTGAGCATGCACAAACACCGACTTCTACCTTTTACACGTCAGCTCAGCTCTAAACTCTGAAGTGATGTCTTCCAATTGACTGAAAATTTCTGAATTTCTATGCAGGAAAATGGCCGAGCACACAGGTGATCCTTCTCTAGTTTCAGTTTGATCTTCTTTCTGAACAGCTGCAGCTCTCTAATGGCTGTACTGAAATAGTTTTGTCCTAAAAATCTTGTTCAGCCTTCCAAGAATCATCCATGTCTCCCCCCCCCCTACTGCCTGACCTCCATTCCTCCCCTCTTGTGCCTCCTGAATGAAAAAAATAACTTTCTAGTTCATTAAAAAAAGCAGTCAATCTCCATCAATAACTGTAACCCGAACAGTCAGACGAAATAAAAATGAATAAAAATGTCGTTTACTGACACAAAAGCATTACCTGGTTCTTGTCCAGCTCACAGTTCTTATATTCCTGCTCTCCCTGCTCTTGGAACGTGACGATGACGAAACCAACGAAGATGTTCATCATGAAAAAGGCAATAATGATGATGTAGATGATGAAGAAGATGGAGATGACCACGCGGTAGTTATAGATGGGCCCCACATCTTCAGTGTGAGAGTCTATGGCTCGGTACAGTAACCTGACAGAGAGCAGGGTAGATGGAGAGGCAAAAAAAGAGATTTATCATTAAAGATGGAGGGATAGAAGCAAAAAAGGTGCAGATTCATTGTTTTTTTTCTGTAGACACACACCCTGGCCAGCCCTCAAATGTGGACACAGCGAACAGAGCCATCATTCCTTGCAGAACATCGTCAAAGTTGAAGTCACTGTTCTCCCACACTCTCAGGGCTCTTTCAGGCTTCGCCACGTCACCATCTTTATACATGATGTAGGATCCCCTTTAAATAAAAAAGCACACATACGCATGATTCTGTCTGGTAGTCTGAAAGTAAGGGAGCAGATATTAGACTGTGAGCAGGAGGGATCTCTTACCTGCACTGTGTCTGAGTCTGTTTAGAGCTGTCAGTACAGAAGAAGAACTTTCCCTGATGAAAAGACATGACTATGATGAGAACTCTAAACTCACAAAAAGCCGTGAGACAGCCTCTACTTTTTTCTGTCTGCTCCTTTTTTTACCTTAAAGAGCTGCACTCCGATACAGGCGAACATGAACTGGAGCAACGTGGTGACGATTACAATGTTGCCGATAGTCCTGATGGCCACGAACACACACTGCACTACATGCTGTAAGACGCGCCAAAAATGAAGGTGAGTATACAGGTATGTCTCCTTTGATAATAAACGTGTACTTCACGTGTTAATCAAACAGATGAGCGTGCGAACCTTTAACCCTTTGGCTCTGTTGATGGCTCTCAGAGGTCTAAGCACTCGCAGGACTCTCAGGATCTTCACCACATTAATCGCGCTGGACCTGAAAGACACCAGAGAATAAACGACTAACCAGTCAAACAGCCTGCACACAACTAACTTTTAAAAGAGAAAAGTTTGGTTGATAGAGTTTGTGGTTTTGTCACAAACAGGAAAGCGAGACAATTGAAATAACACAAAAACATGATCTTGATATGAATGAAGCGGATGACTAAATATGTCAAAATTTGGACTCAACAAGACAAATGATGCAAAATAAACATAAAACCCTTATGAAGGAAATTAAGATGGTAAGTAATGTTGTCAAGACTATATATTTTCTTGTTATTACATAAATGTATGCTAAAAAAACCTTAAAACAGTCAAACACACTATGATAAATCTTTTTTTTGATGGCTTGAATTGAATTTCATCATGATCTTCTGCTTTTAGCTCATCATTTATAGAAACAGCAACTTAAAGAATCAATAATATATGAATCTGTTTTTTAAAAAATGCTCATGGATGATGCAAATTCTTCATTGATGTTAAATCTACTAAATCATTAGTTAAGGTGTCAGCATTATAAATCATTCTCATCAATTCTTGTCAACATAAACGGTTCATATCAGATTTATGTATATGTAGTATAGTAGAACAAACACAACACACACAAGTACATATGATACAAGGAGATAACTACACAGAAACACAACACAGACGGACCAAAATAAAGACATGAACTGACATTTACAGGCAAACAGAGAATTACTGTGCTGTAAGAGAGTGTCAGTACAAGCTAACAATCAAACAGTGGGACCCTTAAAAAAGAAGTGGTTCAAAAAAGAATGTTTTTTTTTTACATACTAACAAAAAATATCAAATGAATACGTTGACATTTTGAATTTTATAATCATTGATTGGAAAAAGCTGGAACTTGAGTTCTTCTGTGATCTGAACTTGGCTTTAGAGGATTATCATTACATCCTGAAGTTGGCACAAATCAAATGTGCAAAAAATCTCACTCCACTCATTTCTGCATAGAAAGACAATAAGCCTGTTGCTCAGATAAATGAAGAACAAATATAGAAACTTTTTCCCATTGGGTGACAAAGCCAGAATAAAACAAACAGATTCAAAATGTCAACGCATATTGTTCAGAGGGTGACATTTTAGGCGGTTAAGGGAGTGATTTAAAGGAAGACATTATTTGGAAAAGAGAAAGGAGGGAGAACAGCCGTTGTGCAACTCTTTACAGAAGAAGGAAAAGTTTAAAGGAAGTTAAAGGTAGTTTCTTGTGGAGTGGGATGTTATCAGCCACATATCACAGTCAAACCAGCTGTGACGATATGTTCTAGTTAAAGTACAATTCATAAAGAAGTCAAACGACGCCTCAGTTGATAGAGCTGACAGGAAAGAGGAACACTATTATTTACCAACCACCTGATGACAAGAAGTACTCTATCCATCTATAAGAAAACAAAAATAGATACGAAGTCATAAGATATCAATTTATATGTCGGTCAAGCTGCTATTGTTCTTTCGTGTCAAGCGGCCATATTTCAAGCTGTCACACTATGAGACCTTTCATAGAGACAACAGTCAATCTGCATATATATATATTTATATATATGTGTGTGTAAATATATATATATATATACATATATATATATATATATATATATATATATATATATATATATATATAT
>JAOXYM010000025.1:15686030-15710589 GCA_028567055.1 Leptatherina wallacei | reverse complement strand
TTACAAACAGTACCATTTAGCACATTTGGGAGATGGACAATATCAATAAAACAGACCACTTCAGGAAGCACAGCAGTAAAAAGAACAATTGCACATTTCTTTAAAAAAAAAGAAAGAGAAAAAAGAAAACAGAAAAAAATGACAATCCAGAAAAGAATCTGACATGGTTACATCCACCCAAGAGAGAGCTTGTTATGGCACTTACAGTGACGGATAGAAATCAAAGACTTGGCTCTCAACTTATTTGTCTTTCTGACACGAAATCCTGAATGGCCCAAATTTTCCTTAAATTCTATAAGTACTACTATAAGTAATACTTAAAACACATTTATTTAAAATGGCAGTGTGATGACACTTCTATTTTTATCTTTCTCTTTTTATTTTATTTTATTATATTCTATTGTGTGCTTTTATTATTATTCATCTTACTTTTACTCATGTACTTGTTTTCACTTTGGTTCACCACTGGGTAGTTGTAAAGTGCAATATAAATAAAGTACATTTACATTTACAAATATTTCTTAAACAATAATAATTCTTTTATTATCAAATTCCATCAGGACATTTGATGTTAACTTGGAAATATGTCCAATTATGCTGATATTGAACAGTCCAATATCATCCAGGCTGCTGGTCACCTATGTGATAGAAGGGTGGTTGTGGGGGGTTTGAATGCATGTTGCGTGTCCATGAATGTATGTCAGTGAGAGTATGATTGGGTGGGTGTTTTTAGAATTGTTTATTGTTGTATGTTTTTTATTTAAAGCACTTCTGCTTGACTCATCACAAGAGCTAACCTCACAACACCTCAACCTCATACATTGGCTCATTTTAAATTTCACATTGGTTTTAAATTTCATCGCTTGCTTTTAGAGCCTTAAACATCCTTGCTCCTAAATCCTTCTCCGATTTATTGACCTGGAATGCTTTCACTTGACAAATTAGATCCACACGTGGATCAGTGGATAGTCTTTTTACTATATAACTCAGCATACTGATCCAATACATCATACATCTTCAGCTTTTTTTTCAAATCTCTCCATCAAACCTTTCTGTATTGGACAAAAAAAGATTTACATTTTTTTTATTTCTATTTCACTTTATTAATTTTGTCTCTACTTCCACCCTGCACACATCCATTCATTCACCCTGCACACATCCATTCATGGTAAAAAAACAACAAAAAGAACTAACAACAAACAAATGTCCATCTTAATGATCCAACTTCTGCACAATTGTTAAAGTCAAGACTAAACTACAGGTGGCATGATTATAAATGAGACCCTTCATCTTCTGTACCCCACAATCATCATATGCACAATAGCACAAACACAAACACACATCTTCTAAATAAACTTTCATATTCTTGGTGAGGAACTTATACAGAGAAATCACATATATTTAAATAACTTTTTTGGGGGAAAAAGAGGGAAAGTTGGGAAATCCACCAAAGACAGATTGAAGTACTGACTCCTAGTGGACAGGAGTATTAACAAACCCTGGACGTGTCAGGAGTGTATGTCCCCCTCTGTCTAGGTGGACAGAAAATTTATGGGGACACCTGATTGCTTTGTAATTAGTTGTGCAAAAACCCACGGTTGTTTATAACTTTGTGCTGAAAAGAATAATACCAAATGAGGCAAGCTAAACTGTTTTAAAGCAGAAATATAAAGTTAAAATCAAAAGCAGTCAAAAACGGCCAATTGTACCTGAAACTGAAGTACCGGCTTTGTTTGGGATAAGTAATAACAGAGCCTTTAAAAGGGACCTAGAAGAAAACAGTACACATGAACACAATTCTGAAGTAGTTACCTGTAGTGCAGTCACTGCTGCACCTGAGGCCTCTGGATCCACTCGCAGATAAAGGCATGTTTATGTCTGGAAGAATTTTAGCCATTGACGGCCACCGTCCATTCACAACTCTGCTTGGCATTCAAACTCATTTCAATACCCATCTTTATTACTAGATGTCAGTACTTCTTGCACACTGTCCCTTAAATAAAAACACTTTAAATGCTTCACATTGTGCTCTATACCACAGACATATTTTCATATTAGTGGTATGTTAACATTTTCCCACGATTGTGTTTCCTCAAAGCTAACATGTAACATATTTTATTTTCTCAAATTAGCTAAAAACTACTGATAAAATGGTTTAAAAAAAAACGTAGAATATAAAATTAGCCTTAAACTTTAAGACCAGCATCCAGACTAGAATGGGATTTACAATATAATCCCTTCAATGTACTGTTAAGAGTCATCCTCTCTAGATGTTCTCCAAATATTATATGTTCATCGTGACATTTAATAGACTCCAATACATGTCTGAATAGAAATGGAACCACATGTAAAAAACACACAGAGGCAAACACACGCTGTACTGAGTGTCAACAGAGTGACTGAACCAAGCAAACTCTCTTCTAACATACGCATTCAAGACAGAAACACATTGCAAGAAAAATGATGACATGTGTAATCATCGCTAACAAACAAATTAGAAAATCTGATATCATTACCACAGAATTGAGCATCCGATTAGCCAAATCCCATTCAACACCGTCGGGATATTATAAAGCAAAGTTTGATCATCACAGAACAGCTATAGTATCTGAAAAATGGCACATCACCTCTCTAGAAATGTATGAAATTCTTGCATCTTGCATGCTGATGAGCAGTGAATCTGTTATTTAAAAAAAGGAAATTGGACATGTTAAATAGTAATATAAAAAAAATAACAAATAAAAAGATTTGAAATGAACTGATTAGTATTTTTATGCTTTAAAGTAAGGCTTCTCTCTTACTTTCTGTCCTCTCACATACTGTATTTCAACAAAGTTGAACTCCCAATGAATCTGTTCCTATTTATACTTGTTACAATAAAGTGAAAGAAAGAGTGAAATTAATACTAAAATGTAGTTCATTTGAGGCACATTGTGACTACATATTAAGCAATCGGAAGATATCATAATCAAGAAATTGTCAAAGTAAATATATCACTGTAAATAACATTTAAATGGCCCTGGGTTTTCGTCAGGGAGCTAAAAGTTTATTTCAAGACTGGGTTAGCCTTTGGTATTAACCTCATTACTTTTCAGATTCGCACCTCTTTTTCTCATTCATTCATTCTGAACCTCCTTTGACCATCTAAGTGGACATGTGTCTTCTTAGGTGACTGAATGGGGTTCAGTTTTGAAGTTATGTTTACAGTAACAACTTCTTTTGTTGCCCCTTTTCTGTAAAACAGAGGTGGTGTCTGACACAAGAGGCAAAAATAAAAAATTCTCAACCAATCAGAAATTTTTAATGCTGCAAGCATCACCCTGAAGGGCCTGGGTAATCTCAAAAGTGCTCAACCAGAGGGATTTTCAGGGATGTGGTTTTGTCCTCCACAACTCTGTTTAGCCTCTGGTACTCACATTGGAAATGAAAGGGGCTGAGAAAAGGAACCAGTTAAAACCCTGGAGAAAGGTTCATACTGGCAAAATGTAGCTTTAGATAAGCAGTAAAAGAGGAAATTAATCCAAATGACAGCACTCTGCTGTGTGGTGAGCTGTATATGCTGCAAAGGCACACAGACACTTACAAACATCGTCTTCGTATGGATAGGTCCATTTCCTACATCAATCTTATGCTTCTGTGGCACTCTAAAGATGGAGTGATAGATACCTCTGATAGATGATTACTGGTATGACATGTTAGATTTGATGAAATACTGCACACACACATAGTTTCAATTACTGTCCTGTCTTAGTTTATCCTTCTATCTTCTCCTCTATTGTCAGAGTCTCCTATCACTTCTTAGGACAGTGTGCTGTGCATGCACCAGTCTATGCAAAATGTCCTGGGCAGCAGGGACAAACTGCTCTCATTCATCTTCCCACAGGAGGATCCATCCAACGAGGAGAGGGAGGCAAGAGCAATTGAAAGAGCGAGACTTGATTTTTTCTTTTCACCTTCACAAACAGAGGAATGATTGATCTGTCCCGTAGAGAACTCTGGATCATTTGTATGCATCATTTTGTCACATCATCTACACTTAATGGCCTAAGTAATGCCAACTTAATCTCTCAACTGACTGATCCTAACAGTTTAAATATCTTTATATTATTATGAATATGGTGAGATTCTTGGATTTTACAGAAACAGATATACATGTATTCATTTTGGACTAGTAACAGATGAAGACAGGTGCTTTCTTTTCATGTAAACTGGGTCGATGCTCTTTTGACCACGTCACCTCCTTTAGATAAGTAAATTAGATTTTTTTTCCTGCTTGGCGGTCATCTGAAACAAAACTGGGAAGACCTTAGTTGTAGATTAATAGGCTGCGTGCAAAAATATGCACAACACATGTGTCTGCAAACTAAGTCTTCATTATTCATTCATTCATTCTAACTGCAAGCAAGCTGAGCCCAAAATCCTAACAAAACAACTCATAGTACTACATACTGAAGGATTCTTTTACTGTCCTTCTCTCATTTTGTATTTAGTGTTTTGGTATCACACTTCCACATTAACCACAGCTCAGGCGATGGGAGACAGGTGCCTTATGTGGCTGCCTCTCGCTGGAGGAGTTGTGGAGAGAGCAAGGGTGTTAATTTGTGCATGTACATGTCTGTCAAAACACAAGTACACAAATTCCTAAGGGTGTATACCTACAGTGTGTATGTTTGCATAGGTGCGAGATTGTGTGTGTGAACGTGTACCCAGAGGCTATTAGCTGGAGTCTGACACATTCCACTAATATCTAAACAGGTTTAAAACCTCAAGAGGATTTTCAACTAAAGCAAGCAGATAGTACTAATATCTTCTGAGTCTGTCAGTCATCCTGCTGGTAAGTCAGCTGCTCATTTACTGACTGTGCCCTGTGAGCAAGACTGCGGCGAGACCAAACACCAGATGTGGAACAAACTTGTGCAAATCCATTTCCATGCACAGCTGTTCTCACAACTTTCTGTTGCAGTTAGTATAATTTATCCTCAGGTGCAGCCAATCCAACTAGCCTTCCACAAAAACACACAATTTCCAAATCAAATATCCCCAGGAACACATCATAAATCACACTCACATACATATGCACCGAACTGTGGTAAGGCTACATCATGACAGGCCTTCCTCTATTGTTAAAAACACACGAACACACATAACATACTGTAGTACTCACGGTTTCTGGGTTTGTCATCGTCTAAGCCCTCCTCTTCATTCTCTGGGTCAATGTCTTCGGCCTGAGTGATCCAGTCTAAATAGCCCTACATTTGTACACATATGAACACACAGAAAAGGGGAACAATGTTTACATGCATCTGTTTGGTGTTTGATTAATGAAATATTAATTGAATATTTGATGTTGTCTAAGAGGGCTCTTTGACTTCATCCTGATACTCAACACATACAGTACCCATGCCTTATTTAATGTCTTAAATCAAATGTAATTTGATTAATGATGCTCAATTTGGCCTGAACGCACATGCACATAATACAGCAGCCTACCTTGAGGTCTTCCTCCAGTTGCTGTTTTTCTCGGAGTTTCTGGAAGTCACCACGTGCCTTGGCCTTCTCTCTCTCCTTGGAAAACTCTCTGGGAGGAGGGAATTGGGAAGAAGGATGTGGAGGGAGAAAGACAAGAAACAGGGAAAGAATCTGAAAATCTATACTGACGGCTGTGCCAAGCATCACATTATTGTAATAACAATGAACATTCAACTTTGAGGAATAAAGGAAAACCTGCAAAGAGAAAAAAAGAAGTAAAGAGCGAAAAGTTTTGCCAAGGAGGAAAGATGTTGGTGTGTAGATGGAAAACTGGTGCTTTTAGTTTCCCTAAATGTCAGCTCTGAAGCATAACCTCGAAAAGAAGAAAGGGCTTTGCTTGAATATTTAAACAACAGAACTTGCAGGTCACTTCCTCTCCGCCGTGCTTCAGTTCTGCCTCCAAAGCTCCTTCCCCGCAGACCAAGCTGTCATACATGCACATTCACAGTGACTGTAGCAGTGATCAGCACCAGTTAAAGACCCCAGTTCTGACTTGTTTTCACTCTGGCATGGTGGCTTCTTCCAAATCAACTTAGGAGCAATAGGAGAAACCAGAATAACTTGACCTTTTCATTGATTCTCTGTCTCATGAATTAAAAGTTTCAAATGATATGAAAACAACTAGCTTTTTTCATATTTCAAATTTCATGATGAGTTGGTTAGATTTTACCTACTTAAATTATGTGCTACAATTAGACTCAGTTTAAGCCAGCTTGATATTCATGCTGATGTTTAATATTTTCTTATGCATGCAAATTATAAAAAAGTGGGCGGCACAATGCATCATATTGACTGTGGTAACAGAAAATTATTACTCTTTATAAAACACATTTTTATTCAGACTAATAGAACATTTTTTTCTTATTGGTTATATTCTATACAAAACAGCCTGTATGTGTAGGGATAACCAGTCTTTTTATTAAAAAACTGAAAAACCGACATCACTGAGCTTCTGAACTTTTGTCTGCTAGTTCAATGTTCCAGACATAATCACCTTTTTAGGTTGTATTTTTTCTCTTTTTAAATAACATACAATTCTTCATTAAGAATGGTTTTACTCTGTCCAGCTTCACAGAAAACACGAAATGGCCACAAAACGGCCTTAAACAGTGATGCATTTCAGCAGGATGTGCAGTTCATGAGTCCAATATGGTTTGTGTTTATTCGAGGGATTGCTACTATGTATGAGTAGTTCCATCCACCAACTGTTTTCTCTGAAATGTGAGACAACAGTGATTTTTTTTTTGTAGCATTACATCAATGAGAGCATATTTCTCTACAGTCTTTTTTGTGTCTGGTAGCACATAAAAAAAGAACAGCAAAAATTGTGTAGACATGTATCAATAAGTTAAGTTTTTGTTATTATTTAACATACTGATGTGAGATAGGTTGTTTTATTATCCAAGAGCAAACAGAAGTAATCCATTCAGCTTCTAATGCTTCTGTTAAAACATTTGTTTTTATTTTCTATTTATACGAATATGGTACCAAATCTAAAAAAAAATTAGGTATTTTTTTCAGTGAGGTGGACAGAGAGGAATTTCCTAAAATTATTTAAGACAATTAAAACCAGGACTTACACTGGGTGTGGATAACAGTGAACGTCTTTCTAAGTGTCATAGCAGGAAGAATGAATGTATATTTGATTACCAGCTGCACTTGGATGACAGAAACTGGAGGGTTGGGAACATTTGCTTAAAATCCACATTTTAATATCACCTGAAATAATAACTGCAGCAAATGCTTCACAGCCCTGCAAGTGTTAGCTGAAAATATCTGACAAAAAATAAGTTTCTAGGTAATCAGCTTTTTTGTGCATTGCAATCTTGGGTTTGGTCAGTCAGATGAGACTTTTTGAAGCTATACAAATCTACAAAAGTTTCCCATGTAGGTTTTAGGGTTATTCATAAATTCTTACTCAGATATTATGCAATTCTTTCCAAATGCTATATGTTAGAACTGAATTTAAGTGTGTTACTGTGTGAAATTTAGAGGAATGATGGGAGCACAGATGGAGCTACAGGCTGCACACTCAAACACCCAACACAGATCGATGAGCATTAGGACAACCTGCTATTGTCTTGCTTGTCAGAACATTAGCAGGAGACCCAGTCCTATTGATCTGTGATTGTGTATTTCAGTGTGCCAACTTAATGCATGTGAATGCGATTGCAGCCAAACTCTGAGGCTTCATGCTTATTTCCTCATTCTCACTGCTTCACCTTTATGTGCTAAATCACATTTTATCTCTCTGCAAGCCAACCCCTCTCTATTCTTTCTATTTACATATTACATCAAATTCTGACAAACAGAGTCACACCCTGTGTTTGTGTTCCCACATCTGTAGCTCTCCGTGTTCCTGTTTAGCCATTAGTTATTAAGCCAATCTGAGACCCACAAACACACACACCATAGAGGAACCAGTTGGTAAAAGGTCAGGCTGTGTAGTGTGCTGACAGCATCATTAGTCAGAAGTCAGACAAAGAGCCAGACAACCAAACCTCCCCAAGCTGTTTGGACCAGATAGACCTGTATTACTTTTTACCACAATGATACTGCCACATCACCAGGTGTACCAAGTCAGATTCAGGTCAGTCAAGGGGTGAGAGTAACACTGACCTTAGAGTGCAATGGCAACATCAGCTGTACTTCTGAACACAACTGTATATTAAGAATAAATCATATATAAGTGCCTTCTATTTACAGGTATTTATATATATATATATATATATATACACAGCATCTTAGGCTTTTTGGTCCATTATAAAGTCCTTCCGGTAGTTTGTAAACACTACTTGTATTTGTCACCTGCTTTTCTTGATTTCCCTGTTGTCATTCCTTCTGTTTAAATGGGATGATAGTGTTTTGTGCTACTACAGCAGTGCTGAGAACGCAGCTTTTCATGATCATAGTACTATTCTTCAGAAGCAGCAGTGTAGCCTTGTAGTTACAAAGAGACAATACCCCAAAGGTCTCAATGGTCTTGGCGCCAGATGCTCTAATGATTTCACTACAGTCAGCTAAAATGCATGTGCAGTGTACATTGCTCACTTGGAAGAGCTCCAAGATCTGTGACAATACAAATGTCTGCAAATGTTACTATACGGAAACACACTTTTATTCATGCCTTGTACTCATTCAGCATAATGCAAGAATACTAGCACATGCACGAAAAAGAAAGGAGAAATAAAGATTTCTTTTGAGCAAGGAGACCCAGGAGCATAACTCCCCAAGAACAGTGACAAGAGGAGAACGAGAAGTTAGTTTCGTATCATCTTTGACCCTTCCCTTACCCGCTCAACACCCCTAGAACCAAGTTTAGCACAAAGAAGGATCCGATGATGATTAAGGTGACAAAATACACCCAGGGCCACTTGTAACCTACTGCGTCATTCACCTAGGAGATGGAGGGGCAAAAGAGAGAAACCGCAGAGGAGAGAAACAATAAAAGAGCAAGTAGAGATGGGTTGGATTGTGAAGACAGGGATGAGAGTGAAGGTGGAGCAAACAGTAAATGGAGGGAGAAATGGGAGGGAGGAAGGGAAGGAGTTAGATCTTTGAATATTCCAAACTGATGCCTTTGTCTTCACATGGTGGCTTCATCGTATGTACAGGAGTATTTAATCGAAATGTGAAAAATAACACAAAAGATGTTTTGGTTTATTTCAGTGAAATCTCACAAGTAGCCTTTTTGAAACAGCGATGATCACATGAAGCTATGAAACCATTTTCATTGAAGTGTAAATCAAATGATAAAGGTGAGCTTGTGTTTTAATGTATGAAGAGAATTATACGTTTAAGAGCATTAGCACTCAAATGAGCTTATTTCAGGCTTGATCACTGTGGGGAAAACAAATAATTTTGTTAGACACGTGAACAGACTGTGCAGCAAGACTCCCCAGGACTGGATGTAATTATAGTCTTCATGACTAAATGTTATCTCTTCATGACTTTATGCTTTCCAAATAACTCAATTTATGGAACAAAAACACAAATGGCTTAGTTGATAAGTAATTAAATTAGTGAAGTTTCATAGCTAATTTGATTTAAAAGTTTTAATCTTGAATTAAATCTCGATGTAGCTTTTTATTATTATCGTTGTGATTATTAGACTATTTTTAACAAGAAAAATGTCTCTTTTTTAATGGAAAAACTGGAAACTCTTAAAAATTGAATGTTTTTGTAGACCAAAAAAAAATGCAATTCTATTCTTAGTGCGGTCTTTCATCGCTTAATTTCCATCTTTAATGCCACGTTTCCTCCAGACTCCACTCTGGCCTCAGAAGAAATTCCTTTTACTTGTTGTGTTTTCCCTGTTGTGCAAGATTTTTTTGTGTGTTCCACCTCAACGGCTGGCCTGAGGGGTGAATTATTTATACCCCCCCTGTGTCCCTACAGACCGGGAGGTGGTTGCACTAAAACAGTGTGACTTGGCAGAGCGTGGTAGAAAAGCACCCAGCTGGCCTGGTGGAGCAGCACTTACTGAAACAAAACACACTGATAAACACAAACTGCAAGCCTTCCCACCAACACACACACTTTGTAGGCACATATGCAAATGTCAAGAGATGAATTTCAATTTTCATGAGAAAAAAAGAAAAAAGATACGTAAACACACATACAGTAATGGCCTTTAAATTCCACTGGGTGTTTATATTACTCAATTTGAGACAATATAAAGTTGATTGCATTTTAAATCAAACTTGCTGGAAAAAGGAGAATCAAGCAAGCCTTCGGGAACATAGGTGTGTGTGTCCACCTGTCCATCACTGACAGGTTATGACAGGATGTGGACCCATGTGGCTTCCTGACATGAACATAAAGGATAGAAATATGGTCCATCTTTGCCATTTCTAGACATCCGTGTGCGTGTTGGTGCATGTGTGTTGTTTCTGTGAGGGTTGTCACAAAGGACTGATTGGGTGAAACAGAAAGGAGAAAGGGGGAAAGATTGTGTTCAGTTCACTGATTGTCAGTTGATCTTTCCTTTGAAAACGATGGACATCTACCACCTCCACTTTTACCGCTGATCTGACAAGTTGACAGTTTCGGTTAGATTGCTTTTTGTAGCATTAAATTTCCTGTATGCCACATAGCTGGATCTTGATAAAATACTGCATTTGTACTTCTTTTTACAACCAATTGGAACTGATATTAATGCATTATCCTTAAACTTTAAAGCCCACTAATAATAACTTTTATTACTTAGATAACAACAATGATAATGTAATACATGTTGTGATTCTCAATGGGAGTCTTGATACATAGTCGGTTATCCAGTCATCACATTTAAAACAGTAAGTACAGCCACGTCACAAACAACACTCATACGTACACACATGACAACAGCTTAAGCTCTTACCCGCTCAACACTCCCAGAACGAGATTGAGAACGAAAAAAGAGCCGAAGATGACAAGAGAGACAAAATAGACCCACGGCAGCTCATAGCCCATAGCATCCTGCATCTGAGAGAGAGAAGAGGCAGAGGAAAGATGGTAAAGGAGAAAAGGAGGGGATTAACAGGCAGATAAGGGGTCAGGTGGAGAGAGGAAAGATGAGTGAGGTGGTACCAAGAGGTTGATGAGAACAATAGGGAATAAAGAAGAAAATGTTTGAGAAAAGAGAGGTTGAAGAAGTGGATGGGGTGGCAGAATAAAAGAACAAGGCAGGAGGTGTTAGAGAGGGCAAAAAGAACAGGTTAGGCAGAAAACAAGAAAAAAGCAGTGCATGTTAAAAAGAACAGTAGATAAATCTGGCAGAAGCAAGGATGGCAGAAGTGAATGATTAACTGTGTGAATGAGTCCTTTTATCTGACTATGGGAGATTGATTCCTGATGATCCACCATTAAGAACACTAAACATTTGCTGCTGGAGCTCAGTGTAAAATCTCAGCTCTTGATCCTGCGCCTGTTTAAATAACTGCTTAGTGCCTAGAGGTAGGTAAGCCTGTCTTAGAAGATCTGTCTACATGTTTCAAATGTTTTCAGATATATTATCCAGGGACTGACCTAACAGGGACAGATCATGGGGCTGACTTACGAGGAAGTCAGACAGACGTTGATTATGCAATACATTTTCTGAAATGTCCTGTCATTAGTCCCTTTGTAAGATTAAATGTCAATTTGTAAAACAAAATTTCAGTTCTGCCAATTACATGTCTGTCATTCGACATGGAAAGCGGTTATGTTTTTATATGACATTGTGTGACAAAAAAAAAAAAACAAGACTTATGAGATACAGCAAGTATAATTTACTATGAAGAGGGTTGTGTGTATGTATGTGTGTATTAGAGGTTCAAGTTGCCAGAAAAGCAGCAGAAGGGGTGTAGAGCTGTGTAGAGCTATTAAGCTAAGTGCCCCATGTGTATACATGTGCACAGACACAAACATCCTACACACACATTTACATTCACATGCTATGGAGAATAAACAAGTACTGTGGAATACACTTTTTTTAAGCTTCTATTTGATTGCGTTATATTCCTTGCTGTGAGGTCTTTACTGTCCATTTATTCCTAAATGTCTCTGAAAACGACCTTAACTATCTTTTCAAATCAAAGAAAAATGCGTTTAATTGCACCACATGAGTGCTTTAAAGTTAAGAGTCCATCCAACAGCTTTCCATGACTACTGTAATGAGCCGTAGTCATGCAAAAATCCTGCTGAGTTATGACTTACTTTCATGCATCTCCTGAGAAAGTTACAGCCAGCAACATAAAGCCAACTGATATAAAATTCTTGAGAAAAATTCCAGAGTAAATCTGGTTAATATTTAATATTACACATTGGTTTGTGTTAACACTGCATGAATGAGGATGGGACAACATTAGTGTATTCCTATGGTTTTAAATCTATATGCATGTGTGCACACAGAGCGCTTACTCGACACTCGAATAAATCACTTTTACTCATGTTCCAAATGAATTTGTCTCTTTGGCTGCACAGTTTACCGTCTGCATTGATTTAACCTGTGATATAATTTATCTTGAACATGTGTGCTCTTCATCTCTAAATCATTTCTGTGTATATCCCTTCATTTTCTGCAAGAGGTGTTTTGTGTTATTTCTTTCTTTTCTTTTCTAAAAAGCAGGTGTTTGGCTGTATTGTTGCAGGGACAGTGCAATGACTATACACACACACACACACACACACCCACAGACACTAAACACAGTTGTGGTGTCCGACTCACCCAGTACAGCACGTCTGTCCAGCCTTCCATGGTTATGCACTGGAACACTGTTAACATGGCAAAGGCAAAGTTGTCAAAGTTGGTGATGCCGTCGTTTGGGCCCTCCCATCCCATCTGGCACAGTGTTCCATTCTGCGAACAGTGTCGACCATAAGCACCATCTGGTGCGCATGGCGCTGGTTTTTCCTCTGCATTGGTGCCTGTAACAAAAGGGATATGAAAATCTCAGTGTTCACCCACACGGAAACACGTGAGTTGTTTTTGTCTGTGCTCTCTTCAACTTTCTGCTTAATTCTGACAAACCGTTATGTATTTATTTTTGTTATGAATAAACTAATCTCTACTTTAATGTACCCAAACCAGTGTTGCCACAGAATCTTGTCCAGAGTCTAAAGCTGCCTCTGGACAAGGTTAAACAGACAACTGAACTAACACCAAACAGAGCAACTATAAAACAATCTATGAGAAAAAGTGTTAAACTAATTACACAAAATAAGCTCTCTAGGGTGATTTATAGAAGAGTATTGCACCACCACTTAGGCTGTGCAGAGTTAATGCATCTCATGGGACCAATAACACCACCATAATAACACTCAGGTCCATTTGTACCTGATGCCCTTGATGAAAATTGTTTTAGTCATTCAGTCATTTATGGCAGCTGTTGCTTCAATAATTGCTCCAATCGTTTATACCTAAAAACAATAAATTATAATGTGAATAATTAATTTAGGTCATAATGTCATTTTTTCTTAAGATGTGCACTCTGTTTTCATTTCTATATGCATCTGAAGATTTGATGCTTCTGCTTATTGAAGCTTTCTTTTTAAGCACTGAAGTGCAACATGCATGTGCATGATCATGCATGTTCATCGATGCATCGATGGCAAACATCAATGTCTATGTCTCTGGTGCTATTTTTGTATGTGCATGTACGTACGTGTATGGTTGTAAGCGCAGGTCTTGTGCATCTTGCCCATGAAGAGCTCCAGGCCGATGATGGCATAGATGATGATGACAAAGAGGACCAGCAGGGCAATGTGGAGCAGAGGAACCATGGCTTTGATTATGGAGTTCAACACTACTTGTAAACCTGTAGCACACACACAATTTTTAAGAATATGCCTGATATTAGGAACATACAGTCATGTAAAAAAATCTCTGTCGGCCCGTTCAGTTTTACTATGTTACTTCCGGTTCGTGGACAAGTCCGGCCACAGAATTTCGATCAGGTTAAGGTCTGGACTTTGATGGGACCATTTTCACACCTTGATTCTTCTCTTTTTCAGACATTCAGTTGGAGATTTGCAGCCATGTTTGGCATCTCTGTCATATTGCATAAACCTACTTCAGTCAAGCTTTAGCTGTCAGACAGCTGGCCTCCAGAATATTTCACCATACAGAAGAGTTCACGGCTGACTCAATGATTGCTCTGATCCTGCAGCAGCAAAACAAGCCCACATCATCAGCCCTCCATCACCATGCTTGACAGTTGGTTTGAGGTGTTCTGATTTGCTTCTTTTTGGTTTTCTCCAAACATGGTGCTGTGCATTTTGTCCAAACATCTCTTGTTTCCTCTGTCTAAAAGGCATTGTTCCAGATATGTTAAGCTTTATTCAGATGCAACTTTGCAAACTGAAGCTGTGCTTCCATGTTTTCTAAACAGAGGAGAGGTTTTCTCCAGTAACCCTGCCAAACAAGTCATATTTGTAAAGGTTTTTTCTCATTTTCCGGTTATGACTTTGTAACTGAAGCCTGAAGTGTCTGAGATGTAGCGCTTGACATTTTACTGAGAATTATACAGTCTGAGCTTGGGCTGAAGTTGCTGGAATGCCCAGTCCGTGGAAGATCGGCAAATGTCTGAATGTTTTCCATGAACAAGCTTTCTCACTGCAGAATCAACATTTGCTTCTCTAAGGTCATTGGTGATTATTTTGCTCTTTGGCAAAGTCTTAACACCAACCTGAAAGCTCAAAGCCAGCAAAGTGACATAACTTCTGCTTGCATAGAGGAGTTCACACTTACTGATAATCAGTTAATTAAATGCATTTGTTTAGCAGCACCGGCTGTATCTGCTACTTACCTCCTTAATCCCTTTAATAGCATTAAAAATGTATTTAGTTCTTCATATGCTGCTTTTGCATTTTGTTTTTTAGGTAATAATGCTAGTGTTATGTCAGTCACCCTACAAACAGGAAAAAATGATATTTTATTTGTGGGATGCTTTAATATTCTTGTTCAGCTACACAATGCACTTAGAGACAGAGGCTTCAACTGTTTTTAGGAAAACCTAAAAAAGACAACAGTACAAGAGATGCACATTACAAGTTAATTATCTGAATCCTTTGGTGGACAGAGGCTCAAACTTTTCTATGCAAAAATTTTTATTTCCATTTTTTTCATTTCCTCTTGGCAGAAGAAATTGCTCAAGCAGGTTTACCTTACTAAACTTTTAATGAAATACTTTATATTCACTGAAAACTGTGTTCTGCAGTGATATTCAATTTGGTCCTTTGAGGTCCGCAGTCCAGCAGGTTTTCAACGTATACCTGCATCAAACTAAAAGGATCAAACAGCCAATCAAGGTCTGCACAATGACTCATTGATTTGAGTCAAGTGTGTTGGAGCAGGGATACATGGAAAACCTGCTGGATTGCAGACCTCGTAGGACCGAATTGAGTATCCTTGTACCAAAGGATTAACCCAATAATTCGCAACAACTGTAATAGGAATATGTTGTTGCTAAGGAGGTATAATGGTAGGACAGGAAATTCTTAAAGTTGTGTCTTCATACAAAAGAACAGGCAAGATTAATTTACCAAAAAATTGATAAAGACACACTTGTGGTCCATATATAAGGGTTAGATCACTTTCTCATATCAGTTCATTCATAATTCATGTTTATGATTCATCTTTACATATTTATCAAGAAGTTCATTATTCTCTTGTTTCATGCTTTTCATGCTGCTGTAACAAATAGTTTCCTGTTTAGAATATTAAATTACACCCAGACAATGTTATGTTGCTCCAATGAAGCAGTTTGATCGGAATTTCCGTTTCAGTGAAGACTGCCGTTTACACTTAATGTGATTAAGTAAACTTCTAACTGGACTGGCTCTGAGACTTGTTGATTTATTTACATACCACAGGACTTGTTTCTCTGTTGTGAAAAAATGAAACTGCACTTCTTGAACAAACTGTTTGGTTAAAGAGTTTGTTTACACATAATTGTTTTTATAAATAGTACATTTTGCAGCACATAAGCATCAGTGGCTCATGAAGCAGTCTGTAAATATGTTATTGATGAATTGCTATTACTGAATACACAGGATCTTGTCTGCACACTGTGTACTGCAGCACATCCTTTTACACTAAATCATAGAGTTCTGGCAGTGCCACACGCACAGATACAGGTGCACACTTGCACCTCTCCCATCCACAATATCGGCTCTTTTTGTGTCATCTGGCTGTTTGGATTATCGGTTTCTTTGGTCACTGACCGAATGACTGACAGACAACTTATCTACTGCTCATATACCGTCAATGTTTTTTTAAAAGGACGAGAGGACTGTGTGCATGTGTGTGTGTGTGTGAACACTGAACATGATGTGGAACATCAAAAACGAATATCAGCTTCAATATGTGCTTCATTTCCTCTCTCACCACACCCAATAACCATTCACACCTGATCCCCAGAGCGTCCTCTGTTTTGTTTCAAAGTACTTACTCGGTACTCCAGAGACCAGTCTTAGGGGTCTGAGTACTCTGAATGCCCTCAGAGCTTTGACATCGAAGCCCGCTGCCTTCCCTCCAATAGGAGTGGCCCCATCCCCCTTCGTGGCCTGCTCCAAAATTGCACTGAATAACCTGTCAGACAGAATGGGTTTACTTCAGTGACCATCATTTTCACAATGACATTTAATTTCCACAGAATCTGGGAGAAAACAATAAAAGACATACAGACATAAAATGTGACCAAAATCCATTATTTTTGTAATTGTGCCCTAATTTCCCCCCACCTGCTCTTGTTTTTTTTGTTTTTTTTTGTCAGCATTGTACTGAGCCATTGACATCATCTTCTTCAAAGTCTTTAAAAACAAAAAGCTTGTTGTAAATTTAGAAAACATCTTAATTCAAGACCAAAATTCAAATCTCAGAACTCAGGAGAAGTAGTAAAATAGAAACGAAAACTTTAATAAATAAGTTCTCCAGGACAATAGAAAGTGTTTCAACTGTTCACGCTGATGTTCACAGAAAGGGACATGAGAGGATTGTGGCCTTAATAATTTGACAGCCAGCTAACCAGAAGACTGAAGTCTGTAGAGAAAAGAACTGAAATGTTGTCTTTTTCTTCTAATTATGTGTGCGTGTGTGTGTGTGTGTGTGTGTGTGTGCACCTATTTGTGCTAACAACAAATTAATATGAACAAATATCTAATTCCATGTGAAGTTTTGCTTTAATAACATGCTGTAAGTAGACAGACCCCACTGTATATATTATAATAAAATAAAATAAGATAGATAAAATAAAAATAAAAATAATAAAAAAAAAATCTGTGATTAAAATGGGATTAATCCTGAGTTGACTCAGTACACTCATGCGATTAATCGCCATTAAAGTGTTTAACCGAGTGACAGCCCTATTAAAATATATTTTTTGAAGCCACACAGCGCAATTCTAAAGTCTGAGATAGACGTAAGAGTTGCATTTGTACTTTAGAGAACATCAAGTCTTTTTAAACAAAATAAGCCAAAGTAATTTAGACTATATATATGGAAATGAGGTAATCAAGAATCACTTCATATGACAAAGATATTCATTTATAAATGATGGTTGTCAACGTGAGCCAAAAAGCGTAAAAGCATAGATATAATTTCAATCAAGTGATGTTGCCCTTTATGTGAAGTTGCTTTTGTCATCTATTATCCTCTTTGTTATTATTTACAGACATCTCTTTGGAGCAAGTGGCTGACAAGTTGGAATTAATGCACATCCAGCTGAGCTTATCACTCTGCCCTTCTTCTTTCTGGCTCGAGATCCTTTAGAAATCACCAGCTAGCGTGGCTCAAAGGCCAGTCAGTGGCGCGTTAGTCATGGAGAATTATCAATTAGCACAGATGAAATGGCCACTTGAAAAGGCTTCTCAAAACATATCGCCCTCTCTCCCTCTCATTCTCTCTCAGCCTCTCTATTTCCCACTACCTCCCTCTCGATTTGATTAACTCTCCATGTCTGGTTGGAAGCACGCCTTTCAAACAGAGTATGACAGCCACGTCAAGGATCTATAATTCTGCACCACCAGCATTTCATCTGAGTGATAATTACAGCCTTGGTGTAGCAACACATGATGGCCTGTGTACATCCAAAACTAATGATATCACCAATGACTTACATTCATAAAGAGAAGAGGCTACAAGTTATTAAAAGATCACAACATTTGTTTATCTTTCAATTTTTAGAAACAGGTATTACTGAAATTCCTGTTCACTAATACAACTATTGATGATTGCAAAAAAAAAGATCAATTCTTTGCTGTACAACTTCTTTCAGCTTGTGCCTTAGAATAATATATTCTTCATATACAAAGGTTTTTGTTTTGACATTATACAGTATTTACTATATTTCTGTCATAACCAGACACTTGCACAATCAACATCTACACTAAATAAAGCAGAACTTGGACAGAGAAGGAGAATTAGGAAGCATTGACATTTTAAGAAATGAGAGGAAACTATTCATGTGAGAGTGAAGAAAAATAAAGAGACTGCAGAAAGACTCTACATTGTACCTATTTGTATTAACTCACGCATGCACATATGTATTGAACTTATTAATAACCTCTTAGGTATGTGTCAGGAAGAGTCTGGCCTTTGGCATCCGTGTGCATGTGTACATGAGTGTGTGCATGTGTTTGAGGGTGCATATGTCTCTGAGGCGGCTCAGCACCAGGCACAAGCTCCTTCACCCATATGGCAAATATTCCAGAGGGAGCAAACTCTTGTCACTTCTCATCTATCCACACACGTACACACTAGTGGTTAGACATGCACGTGAACAAAGATGAGCACTCAGTCGTGCACATACAGATATGCAGTGCTGTCACAGCTGAAAATCTCCTCTTTGAGTGAGAGACTTGTGCATGTAGTGTGTGTATGTGTTTGTGATTCACAACTTAATTGATGATTTCTTTTTCTAATCCTATACATTTCCAGTTCAGTAATAACTATATTTAAATGACATATACTGTGTTATTTCTAATCTCTTACCTCTTGCTCCTGCATTCATGAAGACACTGGTTACCATCATACTTTTAAACATATAACCAATGCTTTCATTTTTCTAATGAGGCACTTTTTAAATGTTAATATTTCATGAAAGGAAATATAAAGAAACCCTGCAGAAGTCTTGAGATGTTATTAGTTCAATCACACAAAACAGCAAGTAGCCATCCCCCTCAAATGTCCCTGAACAAGAAAAAACAAGACAAAGCTATCCTGCTGAGTCCTGAGCCACAGTTTTTATCTGACCTCCTGAACTCCCTCTAGCAGGGTTGCAAGGAAAAGAAAATCCACTCAAAGGGATCAATAACATATTACTGCACATTAAATGATGCTGCATCACAACAAAAGCCACAGTTTAAGAGATTGAGACAGAAACAAAGAGAGACAGAGAGGGTAGATAGCAGGAGTGGTAAAGGTTGTGTTTATGCCAGGGGCTCTGGCACCATGTTGTTAGCCAATGGTGTGTGTTTGTGTGTGTTTTTATGGGGTGAATCCAAACGTGTACAGTTAGAGATGGCTAATGTGAGTGAACACTTGACTGGCAATGAACAGGACTCCCAGAGAGTGTTTGTGTGTGATGATGGTGCCTTCCTTCAGGCGGAAGGCTGCTTTCTTGCTGTCTTTCTCTTACATGTTATGCACACGCGCGCGCACATGCGCACACACGGTCAATTAGACCATTTATATAGCATTAATGTAACTGTCAGGTCCACCGGCTACAGCGCTATTACCCCCTCACAACACTGTACTCAAAGCACAGCTGGCAGAGCATGCATGAAGGCACAAACACGCACAAGCGCAGCACGCACGCACACAAACACACACGTTACTTAAAGCAAAGAGGATTTTAGCAGATGGACCATGTTGCTGAGTTGAAGATAAAGAAACAGTGTAGGGTTTTGCTATCAGAATCTCACAAGCTAATCAGTTTAAGCTTCACCCATTCTCTGCAGGCCAAAGTTTGCCGAGTATTTAAATGGGATATATATTTGTTATCCTGAAGTAGGGTTGTGTGAAGTATTTCTAGTCAATTTCTCACCTGCAGTGGCCAAAGCGCTCTCAGTCTGGGGATGATTTCTGACGAGGGAACTAGCTAGGTGTTATTGACAAGAGAGCCACAAAAGGCCGAGTTTCGGCCTTCTAAAACATCTCCATCCAAAAGATTTGTTTCAATGTTCCAGGAAACAGTATAAAAAGTTTGTTTTACACCACCTCATTTTTTAATGACAGTTTATCTTTATCACTATTTTCCCAACTGAAGAACATCAGTGTCTACGCCTCATCACATGGTCAGTGGTTACCTCACCGTATCCTTCCGCTGATCAGCTGAGTCCGTTCTATCAAACTTTTTGGGCAGCTTTCCGAAGGGCATCACTTACAAATATATAGAAAAGATCTTAAAAGGACTTGTACTCATACTTTCATGTAGTGGGTATTTAGAAATAAGTCCAAAATGTTTTTTCATTACACCCGATCAGCAGCAGGATAAGTGGCTTTATCTCTAAACTTCATTTAAAGGTTCAGCTAGTCTTCTTTGATTTACAATTTGTACAAATAGGCTGCAAAATGTGTTAAATTGTGGGTAAATCAAATTACATACATTTGAACAATGTAAAATCTTCAATTTAATTAACTAATTTCTTCAATAAAACTAAAGTGAAAAATATCTTTATAATGTGCTCCACAAAATGAAGGCATTTACAGTAAATTTGGAAAGGAAAAAAAGGTGATCTCAACTATCAGACACAAGGTGATAGTTGTCTTTGCATGTGCTTTGTTAACAACACCAATGTACTATCATTAATCTAATTCCTGATGTGTTGATCTTGAAAATTATGTCAGGTCACACTTGAAATCAGACTGAGAAATGCAGTTAAGCAGAACTTGCTATCTTCATTTAATTTATCAAGCTTTGTAAGATGAAAAATAAAATCCTATTTCATCATTTTACTCTTTCTGTGTGTCAGGTTACTCACCCTACAACTACGATAATGAAATCGAGGAGATTCCAGCCATTCCTCAGGTAGGCGTTGGGGTGGAAGAGCAGACCGTAGGCTATTACCTTCAGGAACGCCTCCACCGTGAAGATGATGAGGAACAGATACTCCACACGCTCCTGCAAAACACAAAAGTGACAGGTTAATTTAATCTTTAGTACAGCATCATTGTAGGATAGCCTAATAGAAAATGAGTATCAGAGAAAGATAATATGAAAGTAAATGACAGATTGAGAAGATCGTTGCTGTTCAATTTTATGACTGAGCAAGGTTAAATAAGCACACTAAAGTAGGCAACTATTATGATGAAGTTATTTCTTTAATATAAATGACTTGTTATTACCAGCATTGACCGCTTATTCTTATACTCCTCTGAGTTTAACAGCTTTCGGTTTTGTGTGTGTTTGTGTGTGTGTGTGTGCTTAATTATTTCTGTGTGAACATGCATTTGCCTAATTTGTAATCGTGTACGCAATCAAAGTGTTTTGATTATTTAATCAGAGCAGCTCCGTCCAACAAGGCCAATGTCAGATGCACATGTGAACACACAGACACAAACACACACAAGCAGCATTTCTACAGATTGTTGTCATAGTGACAACCTCCTGCCAAGGGTCCTGGGAAATGTCCTGAAATGACTTTGAAAGTGCAGGATCATATAACTTTGCGACGGTTCGGTAACGCTGTAAAAAATCTAATCATCATTCATCCAGTCTTCTGTCATATCTGCTCTTTTACTGTTAGTTTAGACCTAAAATGAGATCAAAGAAATGTGCAAAAATGTTTATGCTTTGCTTCTTTATGCACACTAATTCTCCATTTTCAGAAGCATTTAATGTCCTTTGAGGAACAAATAAACTGTATTTAGCTGTGTCTATCAATCTGTCCATCCATCTCAGCCCTTAATCTCTCTCTCTTGCTCCCACTGTTTTCCCATGGACACACATGCATAGGGGGCCAGGGGTTTGGGACAGAAGGCCAGCCAGGTCTCTGCAGGCTATGGCCTCATCCCCTGGGAAGAATCAGTTGAACCTGAAACTGGAGGGACATGGCCTTTGTATGTGTCAAGTTTGTTAAAATAGCTTAACAAGTTGATAGAGTTGGCAAAACATCAAATCAGTTGAAATTTACGAAGCACGTCAGAATGCATTTAATTGATATATAGTTTGCAAGTATTTAGAAAGAATATAAATCTGATTATGCTTGACAACAGCAAGAAAAAATGTAGCTTTTAAATGAAAGCTATGGTTGAGTTCAATAAAAAAAAGGAAAAAAATAGCATCAACATCAAATGAAAACACTTGAGCATGATTAGAAAATAAAACTGCTGAATATTCACCATGGAATTGACTTTTTCTTCAAATGTTTTTCAATCAAATGATCAGTGTTTAAGCTAAAAGGGCATGTTAGTGTTGGAAAAGCTACTGTATACAGTTGCTCCACGAAGATAAGCTGTTAAAGCTACTGTGTGTTTAAAGCAATAGCAGCTAAACAAACAATCCCTCAGCATTGAGAAAGACTAAATCACACTACCACGAAGCCAGTTGCACTCACACACACTTATTCAGATGTATCTGGGACTATTGGAGTCATATCCACCTTTTCCCTCTGCACTGTGTTTAGTTATGGTATAAAAGCAGTGCACCACATCAGAAAGGTTTCATGAATCAAAGCTGACATCAGATTATGAGTGCCAGATATTGATAGGTAGTTCAGGTTTACATTTTTTGTTCTTAACATTACGAATCTCATGAAGGGAGATTTTGAGGTCTTTTCCCACATTTACATAGCAGTTAGTGTTGGAGTACTGAAAAAAAGAAACATATTTTACCAACTGAATTCTTTCCAGTAGGGAGAGCTTGTTGTTAAGCTCTTTACTGATCATGTCCCATTCATCTGCTGTTATTTTGATTTAACTATCTGCTTCCCATCTTGCTTTAATTTTCAAGCTACAATCTTCTTTCAGATTTTGAAATCTGTCTTCTGATAAATGTCACTTTTATATGCTTTATGATAGATATTAAAGATGTCTTTTCCTGATGTATGGCCATCTTTTAGGATTTCCTTTTTACCCATGAAGTCTCTAATTTTTAGGTATCTAAAGTGGTATATAGCAAATCAAATTTGTCCCCTAAGATCCTGAAAGCTCAAAATTGTACCCTAGTCCATGAGAGTAAAATATCTTGTCAGAATATTTTTGGTTCTGCTCTGTGTAAAGTTAGGGTCGTGTGTAATTATTTACACTTGTAGGCCCCATCCTGTAACTGGTATTTTTGAATGAAAACTTAGCTTTAGGATTAGGTACTGCATCCAAAGACCAATTCTCTCCTGCTTCTACGTGACATAACACAGTTAAGAGCACTAGCACAAATAAGGATATTTCCTACAGTCAGCGGACATTTGTCTCCCTGGAAGCCTTTCTTAAACTTCTGCTTTTGCTCTCTTCCCATCTAGCCTCTTCTCATTTCAATGTAAGTCCATTCATCTCTTGGCAAAAAAGAATCCAACTTAAAGATATAGATCAAATTTCTTTTACTATTAATTCTCGCCTTCATTTTCCGTCTGAATGTTTGCATAATTCAGCGTGAATCTGAAGTATGCATACATAACTGACTCTGATACATATATACAATCTGACACTTATACATACATAACTGATCTGTTAATATTCATCATTTGTTCTGCAGACTTTCCACCACACATAGCAGTCTATGCAGAAGTAATTAATTTTGCAAATGCACACACACACACACGCACACATGCACACACACACACACACACAGAGACAAACTTGTCCTCCCTCTTTCAAAAGCTCTCCATCACTCTCTCCTCTCACAATCTCAAACACACACATATACACACACCAAACTGTGTATCTGCCGGTGACAGGCAGACAGTGCGGCGCTCTGAAGAATAAAACAAAGAAAAACATCTGGTAGGAACAGCTTAGCCTGACACACACAAACACACACTTCCCTTCCTCCTTTCATTCCATTCATACAGACCCATAAAGGGCAAAATCCATAAGGGGCACAACTAATTTGGTTTGTGGCGGGAATGAAATGAGGGATAAAAGATGAGAGACTGAGAGTGAAGAGGAGAGAGTGCGATGAAGAGAGGCAGACTAAAGAGGCAGATAGAGAGGGGGGGGGGGAGCAGACAGAATGACCGAAAGGTGAGTATGTGGGAGCAATAATTCAGTTAACTGTGATAGGTCAACCAAACCACCTATCCATCAACTAGGCCAATCAGATTATAGTATCGACATTCTACCATACAGCGGGCAATGTTTCCATTTGCAATGACCTTCTGTGTTTGTGTGCGCTGCAAGACAGGATTAGCCATTAAGCTGCTTTTGAAAGATCCCACAGACACATCATAGTCTCTGTGTAGTGTTTGTGTAACTTTCATGTACCCTGAACAAACTAAACCAGCTACTCAACCATAAGAACACAAAGAAGTAGATACGTTTTCCTCCAAAAGCTTACTTATTCATCAATCCACAGCTTGAAAATGTGTGGGCCAGAACAGTTAGAGCTGAATACCTGAGTAAATTTAGTATTCT
>JAOXYM010000025.1:15650530-15663677 GCA_028567055.1 Leptatherina wallacei | reverse complement strand
TGCAATCATGTGTCACCGCTACTGTGTTACAATAGATAAGAGCTGTGGCCATAATAATACTTTATGTTGCTGCATCATGAATAATGTTAACTATTTCATGTTGTGTTTGTGATTTTTTATGGTATGCATGGGAGAGGCCGTTTACAGAAAGATTCTAGGGTCACATTCCCCCTACACTGCCTCAATCAGGCACTCTTTGTAGTTGAGATGGTTTACCAGCTTGAAAGTAAATGCTCCCCAGTTTAGCCCGCAGCTATGTGTCTGTCACACTAAGGATTAATGTCAGTGACAATCAATAGGTATTGAGCATCTACTGAAACTCGTATATTAGACAAATCTGCATGTAGCCTTGCAGCTGCAGCTGCAGCCCGGCTTATAAGAATTGATTTTATTATTGTAAATATCAAAAGGAGTGAAATTCATATCAAGAATATGTACTCTTTTACACTGTATATATGATATATAACACTTGAGTTATATCCATGTATTTGCAAGGATATGTTCCAAGTATTATATACGGACACACTTGTCTAAAAGAAGTAATTAAACTGTTCAGAAAAATCTCACAGATGATCTTCAGTGAAGATACTCAAATGAAACCGATCAGCTACAATACTGCCTTACAGCTTCTCTGACATGAGGACTGAGCTGCTGGTGTGTATGTAAACTGAGCAAATTAGCTAGGTTAGGTTGCTTCCCACGTAAGACTTTGGAGATCTGCTCGTCACCATAGCAACCTGAACCTCCTTTATTCATAGGAAAAACATCTGTAGGACAAAGAGTCCTAATGGTTTGCTAGAGGGTGATGTCACAAGGTTGACCGGACACAGAGACACGCCTCTGGAGAGAGGACACACTGTACCCGTCTGGACACAATGACATATAAATATATAGAGTCTCGGTCATACAAGCAAACTGCCATGGACAGATATGGACATGCCCCAACAAAGTAGCATGTGAAGCGACTGTAAAAATGAAGACACACCTGCCCTTCAGTCTGTACTTGTATGTGAGGACAAACCAATGAGAAAGACTGGAGAGGAGGAAATAAACAAGAGCAACAGAAAGAAATAGAGGGCTTAAAATGAGCACAGGATGTATCAACTGAGAAAAAAAAGAAGATATAAAATGGTGGGAAGCAACCAGGGAGCACAGGACCATAGGATAAGAGGATCTATGACAAACTTCAGCCATACTACATTCGCTTACTACTTGTAGAATTTACAAAAGATTATAACCTTAGCTTTGATATTTGTATCCATCTGACTTTAGGACTCTGTAAACCAACTAACTCTCAGTTATTAGCATTCAAATAATGTTTTTAATCATCAGCTCTTGCTGTCTTTCTCTGTTCCCTATCTGTCCTTCAACACAACACCTCTACCTCATAAATCTTGTTCTCATTCTACTGCCTGCCCTTGTACTGTATCCCATCTGAGTGTTTTTTTTCTACCACACTGACAGCCTTGTATCCATGAACAAATTGCCTATTTTAATTTTCTTTCCTTTTAAAAACATCTCTATTGTCCCAACCTTTCTTTGTGTCTTTCAACCTATTTGCCAAATATATTCACCTATATAAACGGCAACTTTTCCTTCCATCCTTCCCTCTTTTCCTCCAGAGCATGGCCATTAGTTCTGCTTGCTTGGTGTTCGATGGAGCCTGTCCGCCACGCCGGCCCCCTCAGAGACGCCGTCGATGCTGCCGTGGAACCTGTGATTCATCAATCTCCCTACAGCTGGCAGGAATAGCTGACCCAAGGGGCAAGGTCTCTGCTGGCCACCTGGAGCCAAGATGGCTGTCAGGGCAGGAGAAGCAAGGAGAGGACAGGCAGGCGGCAGATAAGGGTGCTCACAATTAAAAAGAAGAAACAGATTAATGCAAAGAGGTGGAGGATAGAAGAGCAGCTGCTTGTGGAAAATGTATTAGAGGGGTGTTTGTGTAGTGCTAAGCCTTAGATGCATTGAAAACACCTGTTTTTTTCTCTCCTTATTCCAAACACAAACACTTTACTGTTGTTTCATCAAGCGGCCATCTCTTGTTTGTGTGTGCGTGTGTGTGTGTGTCAGAGAAAACAAGACACAAGCATGGTGCTAGATAGGGGATTTCATGATATTGCTGATACACTAAAAGCACAGCAAAGGGTACCAAGGTTGATAAGAATTTGACAAATTGATTTATTAGGGTTCATATAATACTCCAACAATGCACACACAAGAACCATACACACAAGCCAGGTGCACACGAACACTACTCAAGACCACTCAAACTGCATGGTAACATAGGAAAATAGATAAGTAATGAGGGAAATATGAGGAAGCAGGGTGTTTTTGTCAGCAAACCTGCGATACAAAATTGAATGTGTGCCAGCGACTTTATTGATTCCCTTGCCTGAAGCTTTTTCTGTCAATGCAGATTTGCTCAAACTGTTTGTGCCAAAAATATCGACTCTGGCACTGAAAAAAAGAATCTGTATCTGGTCAGATTGTTAGCACATCAGACTCCTACTGCAACCTGTTTTACCATCATGTTGTCACATTACACTCTAAACTAACCACAGGCCTTTGTGTTTGGCCTCGTAGCAGTGAGACTGAAGAAGAAGAGGTTAATTGTCTTGCTGAAGGGGCACTCAATCACATTGAGAAAAGATTAGTTTGTAGTACGGTGCTGACTGGGCATTCACAGCTGGCTCACCCGATAGAGTCTGCCTCTAAAAGATTTCAGCCACCATCACTTTTAATGGATTTCTATACAACTAAAAACTTCTTCAAGTCGTCCCTTGTTCTCTCATGAGGAAGTATGTTAGGGCGCATTCATACCAGGATAGTCTGGGGGACTCGGTTAGATTGGCCAGGGAATTCTTTGGTCTGCACCAGAGTTCAAATGTGCGTTCACACTGCTCCAATGTGACCAGACTATCCGTAGAAGCGGACCAAACAGTGCCAGTGCACCCTAAGAAGCTTTCTGCAGGTCAAACTTTTCAGAACACATCTTTTAGAATCTGTGACATTTATTAATTAGTTGAACACAAGAGAATATTGTAGGGGATTTTAGTACATTTTTGGGGGGGCTCATTACTAGAATTACAGTCTTTACAAGTTACACTTCATTGTAAAGATGAATCTTCATGTTTTACAACAATGTATAATACAGTACCCATTGGCATTATTAAATAGCATAAATAATCAACCAAGAACAAATGTCCTTACTTTTTGAACTAGGTTTATGTTACCAACTTATATCCATAGATATCTAGAAGCTGTATGAGTGTGATAACAATATATCAACACATAGGTAACATATATGTCTATGATATACAGGAGCACATATGTTGTAAATTATATTTCTGTACAGTGAGTCACGAAGACACAAAACTCTTTTCCTGTAACAAATATGTGAGCAATTTGTGATTTGTCTTTCTAATTATTTGTATTACATCATCCATCAAAAAGACAAACAAAATTCATGGATACATGTACATAAAAACATGTATACCCACGCATGAACAAGTTTGCACAAGAGATCACAATTATGACACACATACATAAGTGAGCAATGGAACTGGATCCTGTTTCATACAAGTGGAAGGGGCTAACAATGGGTTGAAAGATCTGAGGGACGCACAGTTTCACACATACAAATAGACTCTGTCTCTTGCTTTCTCCTTCCCCCTGTGGGCAGGGACTCAGTACATTCTGGGCTCTTGTTCAAAGCTTAGCAGGATTAGCACCATGATCTTGCCACTTTTTTTAAACATATATTTTCATATTTTTCAGCAGACTGTGGCTTCTAAAGTGGGAGATTGCCTCTGTAAAATATCTTAACAGAGATTTCTTCTTTAAGGAAGCTTTGAAGGTCCTACAGATGCTCTTCTGCATGTTCTCTTTTTCAAAGTGTGGGAACTTTTGTGTGCCTCTACTCTAGGTGTTTGTATTTCCTGGTTTTCCTGAGATCCATTTAAAACCATTCTTAAAGAGATACACAGTTGTATTGTGGGTACGTGACTTTTAGGTAATAATCTGTGGAAAATTGTTGGGCTAGCTTACAAATAAAAAATTGAACCTCTTTGAGTTCATCTGAATCATCATTTTAACTGAACTCACCAACGCATTGTGGGCTCCAGAGAGATGACTGTTAAAGACTGTTAGAGCACCATGCTAATGCTAATAAACTTCGAATAAGATTTTAACATATGATGAGTGTCTAATCTAATCTAACCTAAATTTTAGTGCATAAGATCACTGAACCTTTTCTCAGTATGTATTATTCTCAACTCACCTTTGTATTTTCTTAAAAACGTTTTCCTTTTTTTTTGCAGACAGGCACACCACAGGAACATGCTGCGTATGTAGTACAGTCCTTTAACTGCACTGAGCTCACTCCAGCTCCTTTTAAACAGCCTCCTTGGAGAAGGTTAACTTTGCCTTTTAAAACCAGAACGGGTGATTTGTGAGTCTCCCGTGAATTGGTAGGGCTCGGTTTCAGTCAAGCAAGCAGTAGCAAGATGTCTCAGCCCCATGTTATTTTGCATTTCATACACTTTGTGTCATTTTTCCCCTTCCCTCTATGGTCTCCTTTTAGTCTCACACTCTTATACATCTTGAAGCTATCAGCATCTTGGCAGCGAGACAACAGAGAGGCAACACAGCACGTGGAGAGAGCATACCCACAATTCCACTGCTGTGTCCAACACATACACATACACTGACACACACGTGTCTATAATTTCATTGTGTTAACTAGCTGGCATAAAGCCTACAAAGTGTTTCCAAGGCAACAAGTTAGTATATTTAGCCATGCTGTTGTGCATTGTGAAACGGTTGCTTTCTCTGGTCAGTTCTGTAGTTGCAGCTGTAGCTTCGACTGCTTGTCACAAACTATTGTTTATCAATGATGTGATGTTTGGTTAAGTTGCAATCTTGCTCTTTATCTCCCAGAGATGACCTTAATTTCAATCTTTATCTCAGTGAAATGGATTAGGTAGAAAGACTTATTGTCATTAATGCATTTCCAGCTTGATGGTCAGACTGATGGTTGATCATTATGGTTACAAAATGTTTGAAAAGATTGAAACTAACAATAGGTAAGCCAGTCTCTCTCAGCCAAGCCGAGTAAAATCCTAAAAACAAATGTAATTGTAATTGATAGTGACTAATCACTTAATCCGTGGTCTTTTCTCTTCGGTTTGCCTTATAAAATTACTTGACCACAATCTTTTTCATGCAAATACAACAAGCTGCCTCCTCCAAGTTTCCTTTCTCTTTTGGCTTAAAATCAAAATGTGTGCACAACGATGCAGTGGTGTTCAGCTTTGCAACTAAATCCACAGTCAACAGAAGTCCCTTGAAATGCAAACAGTCAATTTTCAGAAGCTCAGCTCCCGAAGATAAACAGCTGATGCCATTAAACCATAGCATATGAGTGAATCGCAAACATGTAGGTAGTGATGAGTAGAAGACATTTCTGTTTCCACGATTCAGTTAGCCAATAATAATTGTTAGCTTAAAAAACTGCAAGAAGATATTTATTTATTTATTTCCAATTATTGTGACTGTTCCGAGGACATATCCCTCAAATAATCTGTCATTTTTGGTTTTATTACAAAGTTGTCAAATCACTCGTGTTTTAAGTAGGACAACAAAGGACTTTTATCACCAGTATGAAAAATGTGGAATTTATGACGTAGCTAAAATTTCTCATGCTAAACAAAACACAAGATGTTGTATAGGCTTCTATTTCTAGCATTGTAGAATTGAGAGAGCAATGATAAAAAAAAAGAGCATAAAGGAAAATATAGAGGTATGAGAAATGAAACGCAGATACAATTGAACATACCTGCTTTTCCCAGCCTGTGAGTGTGCGGTATACGTTTCCAAATGTGTTTATGAGATTATTGATGAAGCAAGTTCATGGCATGGTCAGCCAAGTGAGGGAGAGTCCAAGCAGACTTGTGTGTGTGCGTTCATGGTTGTGTGTGTTAAAGTGTTTTAAACCTGAAGCTGTCTTTCTTTCCCCAAGTGGTAAGTAATGGAATTAAAGAGTCTCCACTGGCAAGTTTGAGACTCACATAGTCAAAACAAGGAATCGCCTTTTCTCTTTCTCTTTTCTCTCTCTCTCTCTCTCTCTCTCTCTCTCGCTGACACACACACACACAAACACACACACAAATTCTTCATTTGCACACATCTGGAATAAAACTAGATTTATCAGGTCTTAGACAGGCTCTCACAGGCAAAGATGCTGCAGGCCATTATAATGAATACCAGGTAAAAAAGCACTTCACAATGTATATAGTGTATTCAAGGATTATGGTGATATAAGAACATACACGTTTTTTACACTGAAGATGCACAGGATGTGAGTAAAATGACATTATACATACTCTGCAGAATGTTATCCCCCGTAGAAACCTCATTCTTGAGTCAGAACTGCAGTGGCTCTTCATTAACCTTCCAGAAATCTACAGGAACCTCTTTTTGTGTGTTTGTGAGTCTGCAAGTGTGTATACACTTGTGTACGAGTGTGTGCATGCACCGTGTCCTGCCCTGCCCAGCTGTCTACCCTCTGATTTCATTTGCATATACAGGCTACAAGAAAACCATGTGTTTGTACTCAAAGCAAAGTCTGCTTCCATTACTTTAAATTTTTCCTCTGCATCACAGCAACCAGAAGAAAATGTGATGACAAAAATAATTTTCTTTCTTAAAAAAAAGAGGGAAAAGGAGAAAATGATGAAAGAAAGAAGAAAACGCAGCTGATGTTTCCTGCTAAAATATTCAGATCACTGCCGCATGATGCATCATCCTGTCCTACGCATGCACGTACACTTACACACTCGATCATGAGCACACACACAGGAGCGGGAGCCGCCATTCCCAGCCCCTCTACTCAGTTCCCCACAGAGGAACATGCAGGAGCTAGCAGCCATATTTGACCACGCTGAACTTCCTGTTCACTTGCTTTTCTGACTAATGGTTGGTTAATAATTCAAAATAAGGAATACAAAGGGAAAGTCCCTAAGTACAGGAGAGGGAGCTGATGAGATGTTGAGATGAGCACATGAAGTCAACACAAAAATAACAAGTTCTAGTAATAAAACAACATTGTGTACTTAACATTTTCACCTTCTTATCTCTAACTTTTGGCCCAGTCAACAAAATATTAAAAGCCTCAGTCAAGTCAAGCGGATAGGAAGGAGGAGGTGGAAGAGAGAAAAGAAAATGATAAATTACCATTTGACTGACAATGTGGAGACAGGAACATATGCAATTTGTTGCAAGCATCGGTCCTATGTGTAGAGTCCCAGCAACCCATGGTCAAATATACTATATATATATATATATATATATATATATATATATATATATATATATATAAGTTAAGACTTGACAGAAAATACCCAATTTATCTCTCAGTGATGTGGTCTCACAGAGTAATTTTGTAATTTGGTTTTATAAGGTCTTTTAAGGGTAACACACACAGTGCAAGCGGTTTATTTCAGCCTATAATGATCTTTACAGTTTGTACTGTCACACATGTCACATCTCAACTCTTTTAGCAGTGATGGCTGAAGACAGAAACAATCTTTTCCTCCTCTACTGCTCTAGTACCCCCTCAATGCAGGTGGGATCACCTGATAATCATAGTGGCGCCCTGTGAAACTGCTGTGACAGAATACAGCACACAAAAATTCAGCATATGTGTAACGCTATCATTGAACCGTGGAGGTGTGTGATCAGCTCTACAGAAGTGGTTACCATGTTTTTGGAGTACAACTGGGTAGCTCACCTCGTGGCGATAAATACTCAATATGCACACAAACATGCCATTTGTGGGACAACCGATATTAACACCTTTGCACTGATTTGCAAACGTTTTTTATAAAAGAAATTGTAAACAAAGTTGAGGTTTTGCAGGCCAGTGAAAAAACATATCTCTACTGTCATTTCAGACTTGGTTGGTCTTATCTACTTACTTCTCTGCCAAAAAGACAACAACAACAACAAAAAAAAACAAACTGATCTAGCACTCAACCCTTTTCACTTTTATCCACTTCCTGTTTAGCACCTTCAGTATGTTTTAAGTACAAAGCCCAATTCCAATGAAGTTGGGACGTTGTGTTAAGCGTAAATACAAACAGAATACAATGATCTGCAAATCCTTTTCAACCTATATTCAATTGAATCCACTACAAAGATATTTAATGTTCAAACTGGTAAACTTTGTTAATATTTTAACTGATTCAAGGTATCTTAACTGTTACCTTGTCAGTTTTTCTCCTTCATATTTGTGATGACAGTGAATTGCTATATTGATTTTCAGTGGGCAAACATGAAATACCTAGACACACACACACAGCAGCTTGATGGAGGGACAGTATGTTGAATATAACACACAGAGTAAAAATGACACGTCTAAATTAAACGAATAACAATGATAAGAATGTGTAGGCTACATTTTGAGTTAAAGAGATGATCAAATATTATGTAAAAATACATAAACATGCTGCAAACACACACACACACACACGCACACACACAGTCCACTGCAGCTGTGACAGTGTCCCTCTAGAGACAAAGTATGTCCAATCCTCTCTGTCTATCTAGGTCAGCCTCATATGAAATCCTGTATACCTCCCGCTCCATCCTTTTCCCTTTTCTTCTCCCGTCTCCCGTCTCCCGTCTCCCGTCTCAACTTCTGGTTTCATTCTGCGTTTTCCCATTTTTTTCTTTCTTTTTCCTATCAGCGTGGTCTTTCTTTCTTTTTCTTCTGGGTGTATGCGCATGTGTCCATTAGAAAGGCAGCCAACAATTTCAGCAGAGTTCCATTTATCCTCCTGCCAGGGGATAAGGTTGCACTTTTAGGGAAGGAAAAATAACTTAATGCAGAAATAAAGCAGAAAAAAGTCCCCATATTAATATTTTGCATAGCGGTAAGTCGCATTAAAAGGGTTCAAATCTTTATTTCAGCACCAAGAGTTCCATTACAAAACAAAATAAACAAAATTTGATATTCAGATTTCTAAAACTCAGCTTCACTGTGGGTTTCTTGTTGACATATGATTCATCCTCTATGCTTTTCGAAAGTTTTACTTGCTTCTCTGACAGAAGATGTCCATACAACAAATGACGTAAAGTAAGTCTACTTTGTCAAAACGTTAGTTCAGGGTATGTTTATATAAAAGGATGTGAAGTTTTTTATGCCCACTGGGCAAAACAGTCAGAAGTCAAAGCAAGTGACAGTAAATCAGAGCTGATGGAACAACTGGTCCCACACAGTCACTGTTCACACAAGTCAGTGCACATACAAAGACTCAAGGACACACACATTTACAAATGTCACACCTAGAAGCATTCAAGCAATTACATGGGTTTGAAAGGCTAAAATTCATGTTATTTTCAAAAAGAATGTGACACCCTGTTGGTGGAGAAATGGTGGAAAATGAATGTGTTTGTGCAGCATCAGGTGGAATTAGGCACATTGGAGCAAAATACTTTTTATTGAGATTAATTCACATCAGGCAGAAACATTTCAATTCTTTAATTAATGATTCATTGTTGTACACGAGAGTGTGGGAGAGTTATAAGGCTACGTCACGCTACCTGTGCGCAGTGAGACGAGGCCTGTGTGTGTCTGGGTGTGTGATGCTTTTGGTTAACATTTAGGCTACCAAACTTATGCTTTTAGTCTCGCTGTCTTAGAACTAAAAATGAAAACTATACAGACTATCCACTTCTGGGTGAATTAAGTGCAGTGCAGATCCTGACAGGTGAGGTGTGTGTGGTGTGCGTGTGTGTGTCTATTTTGGAGATGGAGCTGGATCGAGACAGCAGGTCTTCAGGCACAGCTGATATTGCTCATGTCATTGTTGTCTCAGTATTTCAAGCCCGGTTTGATCGCTAGTCTCTGCCTGATCATTGCCGTCATTCCTGTGGCTACATCAGCCCTTTTTAGTATATTGTGTCTCCTCATTGTCCTTATAGCCGAGGCTACGCTCTGTCCTTCTTTGCAATGTAATCTCTGCTGCTGACCCCATGATGACAGTCGGTAGGTGACCCACTGACTGTCATCATGAACTACAAAGCCATCATTGACATCGTCATTAAACTTATTGTGTTAAAACTCCAAGAGTTTGACATATCCTTTTAGGCCCACTTTCCACCCATTACATTAACCTGCCAACACAGAGTAGGTCTGGTTTAAGGCTGCAATGCCAACATGATAACAGTGTCTTTCAAGCTTCACCACTGCACCGTTTCTCCATGTCTCAGCCTAGTATGAAGCACAACTTAACTCAATTAGACATTTCTCTGATCTACTGCATGTTATTATAGTATATAGACCTACGTTATGTGATATATACAATCAATAGGTTTCACATTTTTACAATAAAACTATCACATTTTAACATGAAACGGTCCCAGCTTTTTAATATATGGCTGACAGCTCTGCTGCTGTAGGCGTTTGTAGTTTTCTTTTTTCTTTTCACAATACTAATTGTGGATTTGTGCATGCTGATCTTGCCTTTTCAGTCTGCACAATTTGATAAAAAGCCACTGCAAGATATTTTTAGTAAATGCAAGATTTTTGGAGAAAAAAACTTTTACATTAGATTAAAAGACATTCTAAGAAGAGAGTAAACACTTCAACACTTGTGATTGTTAGAATGATGGTTCACTTCTCTTTGTGCATGAGAGAGAATAAAACAGGGACTAATATTAATCATGGAGATAAACCCCTGAATAAAAACATGATTCATACATAAACTATTATGCTGTCTTCCACAATTTGAGGCCAGGACAGGAAAAGATAAGAGAAAAAAGGTGTTGAGGAAGAAGAAATCATACTGCTCAACTAATCCTAGCCATTGAGATCTCACTACGTGGTACTATGTTGCTGGTATCAACTCAGTCAAACAAGGTTTTCTGACTGGATATGTGTGTATTCATGTCAAATGGGCAGAGTTCACAATCAGAAATAAGAAAAAGTGATGACTGAATGCATAAATTAGTAAGTTAGAGTATACAGTACGTGTTTTTTAGTTAAATGAGTGTGTTGCTGATGCAACTATGGATGTTTGGAATAATGTCTGCACCTGATTCAGAACAAACACCAAAGTGAATCAGTGGGTTTAGTCATCTAGTCTCTAAAAAGTCAATAAAAAGGACTGAAGTCAGCCAGGGATTTGAACAAATTTTTATGAATGTGAATGTGCAGACATCTTTTGAGCTTGATATGCTGCACACACAAAAACAGCAGGAGAAGACAACATGAAATATTTTTGTGGAGTGGGTGATTAACACTATTTTAAAAAGAATCGGACAATGGCTTTCTCACTGTGTTTCATCAAATATTTCTTCTTCTTCTTCAAAGACAACTGGTTGATCATAAAACTATGCTTTTACATATGCTGTATTATCTCAGGACCTTCTCCAGAGCAGGTTTCCAGGTAATACATCAGGTGAAAGGTAAACCAGCTTTGGGATACCAAAAAAATCCTCGCTTGAACCAGAAGTTAGCTGTGGCTTCATATCAGCACCAGAATTAACAGAGATGGGAGATTGTTGTGTATCAATTAGCAAACCTTTCTGTAATGATCAGTGTTCATTAAAGAGATGTTGTTAAATAACATTTTATCCGGACCTAGCATCTAAAAAAAAAAAAAATCTACCTGGATAAATCGAGCAGGTTTCTACCAGAAGGCCATTTTAATTCATTTCCTTTCCAAATTCAACAACCATCATGATGAAATCACTGGAGAGCAAGCGTAGAGGTCTATTTGGCTGGCAGCCTAGACAGATGGACTACAACACCAGGCTAGGACAACAACAGGCCTTCAGGACCGTTCGGGCGAAGCACAGACATATACCACATGCGAAACACACAAACCACAGGGAGATGGCCAATCAAATCGACTTCTCTGCCAAGGTCAGAGACCAGCTGAGAGAAAGATGCAGGCTGTGTGTGTGTGTGGTGAGATTTTTCTCTATTCTTTTAAATATGAGTGTAAAGCTAAAACCATGTAAATGTAAACTATAAAAGGTATGAGCTGCCTGGATGGTATCATCATTAAAATGTATAAAAAGCCTTTTTATATACTTTAGTTATTAAGAATTCTGCCTGTTTCTTGACTTATCGATGCAATTTAACTGGTTAAGAAAGAGGTAAATCAGAACAAGCCATTGAGCTGTGTTGAGAGTTTGACTCGTTACAGTTATACGAGAGCCCAAAGTGCCTTTCACTCACATGCCATTAAAACTTGTTGAGGTAATTCCTCTCCAATTAGCCTCTCTGTGATATGAAGTCCAGTTAAAGAGCCTGCAACAGAAGATGAAGCCACTCAAACCCGAAGCCATGTTACACGCAAATCTCAGCTGATCCAACTTAAGCACTTCGAGTCACAGATGCTCTTAAAAATACCAGAACTACACCACTACAAGCACTGGAACAATGCTTCTCTTTGTGATTCACAGAAATAGTCCTCTCCAAATAACTAACAAACATTTAATGACAATTATACAAAGCAATGGATTCCGGTGTTACAATTCCCCCACTCATGTTTTAAAAATAAACAATCAGACCACTTGTATTTGAGAATCATAAATACTTCAGGGCTAAAACTGACAATTACTTTTCATTACTGATTTCTCTGCTTACTATTTATGAATTAATTATTTATATAAACCATTAACATTTCTGAGAGCAGGAAGGTATAAGATATGATCATTTAATATGACCAACAACGTCAGTCAGTGAAACACAGCAAAATCGTTTGAATGATTTGCCTAATCCAACAATGATGCCTTTGGTAAGTGTAAAAACAAATTTTGGTAATACAGCTTTAGATGCACAGAGACGAGACAATCTCCTCCATCTCTCTTTGCTTTTGACTCATTAAAATGTCATCGTGAACAGGCTCTCCCTCTCTTTATCTTTCTCTCGCTCTCTCTCTCTCTCTCTTTATGTCACTTGTTCACCTTCTTTCTCCAAACATGGTAAACAGAACAGAGCTGCACCACCACAGTCTGAGAATACATGTGTCTGCTTGTGTGTGTGTGAAGCTGCTGAGTGGTAGATAAACATCTCTCTCTGTCTCCCTCGGACACACTGCAACTAAACTCATCTTCCTTACAGACAATCTCTTGC
>JAOXYM010000025.1:15612848-15644673 GCA_028567055.1 Leptatherina wallacei | reverse complement strand
GTTAATCCTTGCTCCTACGATAAGCCAGAATAATAGAGCAGCCTTTCTCTCTGGAGCATGAAGAGCACTGCACCTCCTTCACGATATTCACAGATTCAAACCTCACAGATCAAAAACTCAAGAGGCTAAAATTTGTAACAACTCAAATAACATCTTGATCCATTTGTGTGTGCACAATGGACTACATACTTCTCAGCATAACAAGTCATCTTATGAGCTGGACAAAAACCACTGCAGCCAACTTGTTAGGTGAGCATGCGGGACCATTTACAATGTAGAACATCAGATACTGCAGCCCTCATATGTTGGATAAAGTGTTATAGTCATTCTGTTTGTTCATAAAGTCCACTTATCTAGTGTTTTTAACTTCAGGATTTATTTAAGTAGGAGTAAGTCCTGCAACCTTTTGCAGTTTGTGGGAATTATCAAAGCAATATTAGAGAAGTGTGTGAACCTTTAAAACTAAGTGGATCTGACTAATTCTATTCATATTCATGTGCAGGGGTCAGATTTGCTTTCAGGACAGTGGCAATGCATTCCATAACTGTAGGGGGAGCCCTAAAGCAAAGACTTGCCAAACTGTCTAGTTCTGTACAGGTATCTTAAACTCTGGTCCTTGAGGGCTACTGTCCTGCAGGTTTCAGGTGCTCCATCACTCCTGATTCCAATTAAATGGATCCAACAGCTTGTTGTCTAGTTCTACACGCTGACCTATTAGTGTGAGGGATGCATGTCATACTTTAACTTCCCCATACACATCAAAGTCAGTCAGGCAGACTTGGTGATGCTAACAGCTAATTGCTAGCGTTTGGAGCCATGTGCTGTTTAACCTTGCGAATGATAGGCTGTGTGTAAGAGCATAGCTCCAGTGGATAGAATACATTGGTTTATGCAGCAAATATATTACAGGAAAACCCTTTTGAGCTAAACCTTCTTTATGGAATCAGAGTGACTTATACAGGTTTTGCATTGTTGGTCAGACAACATTATAATTCTGAGGTTTGGCTCAGAAAAAAAAGAGGATATTTATCTGTTTCCGGACATTTAATAGGTTAAGCTAGAGAACAGGTTACTAAAAAACTACAATACTTGTGAGAGTGTAAAATAAGTAATGATATATTTAACTGCACTGCTGACCTTCAGATAATTTTAACTTTCATGTGAACTTAAATCTCTGAGTGGCACTCTTCATACAGGTCCTAGTTTAAAACACGAACCTTACAGCTGGCTCCTCATGCAGCTAACACAATAAAAAATTTACTACAGGAAAACTGGAAGACTAGACATATTTTCAGCCCCACAACATCTGTTCAGCAAGCATGGCTAGTTGGCTGCACCTTGTAGTTTTTTCTATTTTCTCTCTTTTTTTTTCATTGAGTAAATGCATGCATGTCAGTGCTATGTCTAGCTTTGAAGTGAAAGGCTGTGTGGGCACTTAAAAGGCCTTTATATAAAATGAAATCTATTATTCACAGCAGTTAATAAGAGAGAGCCTTTGCAACGTGCGTCTATGTATTTGAACACACTATTGTGCACACTCAGTAGAACAAGGCTTCTGTGGAATAAGCAACTCGGCTAAATGTGTGGGTCGTGCCCCTCAAAAAAATGCCAAAATCCCCCTGCAATATTTTCCTGTTGGTATTCACTCTGGCACTTGATTCACAACTAATTGATAGACAGACATATTGGAATGAAATTCTGCAACCAGTGGCATCCCGTGTCTCCCCACTCTGGGACTGTCAATGTTTCCACAGGGCAGGGTTTTATCAGAGACTACCACCAGAATTTGGGAGTGTAGAGGATGTGGACTGCTGTAAGTCCAGACCTCAACTACCCACTTGTGGGATCACCTTTGGTGCATGCTGTACATGCCAAACTAACCAACACAACCACACTGGTTAACCTTCAATAACTCCTGGTTAAGAAACGGGATGCCATCCCATTGCAAAATGTGGCCAGGCTGCTGACCAGCTGGGGAAGAGGTGCCAAGCTGCTGTGGCTGCGTTTAGATCTTCCACACACTACTGAAGTCCCTGAGAGTGTAAAATGACTAAAATGTAAAAATGGCCAATATGTGTTGGGTTTTTTTCACTCCACCAAGCAACTAAACACAAGAGTAATTATCAACAGGAGAATATTACAGGGGATTTTGGCATATTTTTGGGGGACACCACATGTTAAGCTGTCTTACTCATTCCACAGAAGCAAGATCATTACAAGTTATATCTCGTTAAGGTTTTTTCATTAGATAAAAAATATAGTAGTGACAGCCTTGTATGTGCAGGGTTGTGAAATGCTGCTTCTTTCCACTAACCAAGTCCTTTTGAAACCAAAACCTCAGGTGGCTAAATAAAACCAAACAATGTTTTCACATCTCCAAGAGACTCAAACAGTGTCAATCAGTGTCAATGTGTAAAAACAATGGTGTCTGTCTGGACTTTTTTGGTCTTCAAAGCTGAAACAATCCAAATTATTAATGATGTACACACTCATGCATGTTGCAAGAGCAACAGCGTTTCTGTCAAAGTTTGAAAAATCATCATGACAACATGTTTGAGCTTTAGTGACAAAGTCATGGACCTGATTGCTTAGCCCTGTGCTACCCTCAAAATAGAAGTGCTCCAAAGAAAAATGGTTGAATTGACCATTGCACCTACTGAATTAGCAGCTTTCATTTTTTGTCTTTGGCTTCTTCCTGTTTAGTTCTAAGCCACCCAAACTTTTTCCTTTTTTCCATGCCTTTCCTTCTCCAATGCCTCCTCCCTTTTCTCCTCTCCATCACTTCTGTACTCATCTGACACTTAACCCATCTCAAAACTTTTCTAATATCTCAGCTCCTTTTGTTTTTCTTCATCATAACTTCTCGGCCCCTTTCTAGATCGCTCAACATATCTTTTCCTCACCCCCCCACCCCACCCCCCACCCCCCACCCTCTGTCTAATACTCTGTCACTCTTTATATCCATTATTCATGGCGCAGTCACAGTCGGCATTAAAGGACCTTGCAATATTGCTACGGCAACAACGCAGCAGAAGCAGCCGCAATGGATCATGGGAAACTGGGTCACCTCCCAGGAGCGGGAGGGTGCAGGGGGTGCAACATAGGGAGGTTGTTGTCACACACACGTGTGTGCACACACGCACATGGACACACCTGACAGTTGCCCTCCAAAGCAGTAGTATTGGAAAAGAAAAAGTAATGAGAGATTCCAATAGGTCTCACCATGTTAAGGCACAATAACTGGTTAAAAAACAGTGTGCATGAGCTTCATGGTTGAATAGGATAGACACATACACTTATCCTGTAATACTTCTTCCCTTCGCTTACACTGCACTGGGAGTAAGTCATGCAATGTTAACTATATTAACTTTCTTTGGCTGCACAGCATCTAACTTGAGTTCAGGACACAAAAGATCCTTTCACCCAATGTTTACTCAGACTTATTTTCCCAAAGTGTTTTGTATAATTTTACACCAAATGCTGCATTACTCAAACCCTAAATGTCGGATGGTATCTATTACAATATAGCCTACTTTTGTCATGTGGTAACATAGATAAAGAAAAAACAAAAAGCTTAATATCCAGAAGTTGGATCAAACTATGTCAAAGCAAACTCTTCCCTGCAGGAACTTGTTGGAGATCATGTTACAAACAGCATGTTGCACACATGTCAAAACCGCACAACTGCCAATGCATAACTTTTTTTTTATAAAATGAGGCATTTTCAAGGGAAAATTTTGTTATTCTGTAGATTTTTTTTTTGCCAAAAAAATCACCTATAGTATGTACCTAAAGGTGCCAAACAACAACCTCAGTTCATTAGAACTGATCTGCCAAAAAGCTGTTCCAAAATGATTTCATTACTTCCTGCATCTGGTAGATCCTACAACAAAAACAGAATAAGTACTGTTCCTTAAGACCTACCATAAAACAAGTCCGCCAGAGCATACTTTCATCTTGATATGCTATACATCAATACAACTCTTATATTCTATATTTTGATAACCTGTATGCATTAAGTCTATACCAACTAGATGAATTGTTCAAAAGTGCAGTAAACAACAACAAAACAAAGCTTTATCATTTAAAACAGTCAATGTAAAAAAGCTGGACAATGTCATTTCAAACCACACAAAATTTTATTTTGAGCTCGTTCATATCTTAGTTTTTGAGATTGCCTCAAATTTTAAATTCTATAAGTAAATGTATACTGTATTTTCAAAATCAAAATACACATATAATAGGGAATAAATATCTACAGAAAGATATAATTTGGAATAGGGTGAGGGGATGAGGTAACTTATCAGGTTAATTTCTACATTTCCAGCCAGCTATATCACCAGCTGTCTCTGACCTGGAACTGTGGGACTCACTGCAGCAGCACTGTCTGTCTCAACGGACAAAGAGCTGTAAACACCATATCAGATCCATAAAGCACCTGCATTTCGGATTATTATGCTTTCTCAGCGAGCGCTTTTGGTCGATTTTCTGAAGACCAAGTAAGTGAAAGAAACAGAGCGCTGTGACACGTTTAATGTTTTATATGTAAGTGTTATTCCTCTGGATTCATATGCAAAAAGAATTATTGCTCTATCTTACATCTTTCCAGAGTCCCTGCAGTGGGAAAATCTCCAAATCTGCCAATAAATATTTTATGAAATTAAGATAAGCACAAACATTGCACTGCATTGGAGAACAGTGCATTCTTTGTTGTTCTGGCTAATTTGACTCTAAGGAGATTTCAGGGAAGAGAGGTTCATGGAAGTTACAATTTATAGTATTGATCATGACAAATCTGTCTCCCACCAGCCTCTTAACAATGAAATATACAGACCCAGAGGCAAAACCTAACATCTTGATGTGAAAGCACTATTCGTCTAACATTGAGTCATCATATGAACAGAAAAACCACCGGAGTCTTTCACTATGTGGCAGGTGGGTCTAAATGATATGAGGCTCTTCTTGATATTCAGCTGCAGCCCCTATTTCACAATCATTGTCTAAGATATTGTAAAGCTTCTGAGTCTGATGTGCTTGACTTGATATACACATCATTTATGGTCAGTATACTTAAAGAATATACAAGCATGCATTACTACTTCCCATGCATTTCACATTTACACACAAATACACACCAAAAGAAATCAGTCACATGTTGCTTCCAAGAAAACGGAAACATCTGTTTCTATGGGAACCCTGTTCTTTGATGATGCAGGCAAAACACACAAACCACAGTAGGAAGTGAGCAGATGCACACATAAACACACACACATTCTCCATCATACTGATATGTCTTAACAACAGTTTCAACATCTATGTAAACCATCACCTTTGTGTCTGTGTGTCTTTAAGAGCAAGGAAACAGAGAGAAAGAGGGAGAGAGAGTGTATGGCTGACAGATCTTAGACCAGATGGCTAAATGTCAGTGAATACCACACCAACATGACTGCTAGTTCTGCCTGGGGGAAGCAGTACATAGTGTAACACAGCATCACCTATTAATTTAGTGAGCGGGCAGAGGCATGTGCTCTAAATAGGATTTCAGATATCGTGCTTATTGTGTTTTGATTTCAGAGCTTCCAAAAAACATCTGCCAACATAAATTTGACTGCAGGCAATAACAGGATCAATACTTTAAACGTGAATATTAATAATGTTGGGGGGGATATACAGTCGGGGGTTATTGTTTTTCAAGTCAGTTTTTCCTTGCTTATACAGTAAGTGTTAGTGTTTGAGCCCATTTAGTTTATAGCAGGTGTGAAGTTACCATTACTCTGCTGGCAATGTCAAACGAAGGTTAGGGTGAGGGTTAGCAAGTACACATACACACTGTGCATTACACTTGTTGGTATATTACACTGCCCAGATATCCGCTGTGTACAGTCATTATCCTTATTGCCATGATTTTAATGTTTGCTATTGATACTTTTTGTGATATGCATGTGTGTACCATACCAGGATGCCAAACACAGTGTGCATCTACAAATAACACTGTGTTTTTTAAAGTAACTGAGGTAAGCACTAACCATGTTGTGACCAAGAGAAGATGAAAGGAAGGGAATGATCATGTAATGCGCATAACGTAATTACAGACAAGGTTGGTTATGGAGAAAGAGATCATTTAGGACTTGAATTGTGCATATAAAACACCTGTGGTGTTTTATGAGCTGAGCCATTTAGTATGAGCTATGCTAAATGGAGTGCAGTCGGCGTGATGGTTTTACATGACCAATGATAGACTTGCAATGACTGAAAGAGGAGATAACAAAGACAAAGCAGATGGGACTAGAACACAATAAAGGAAAACAACAGGGTGGTAAAGAATAAGAAGGAACGAGGATCATTTGCTCCCTAACTGGCTGCTAGTTCTGCAAGTGATAGTACTCATGATGTTGTCCTTAAAAATTGCAGCAGTCCGGCTACCCAGTGCTCAAATATTTGAGCAAACTTGCTAAATTCTAACAAAAATGTTTTAAAGTTTAAATGTGTTGAATATGATCAATACACATACAACTGATTATGTTCACTTTATTCTCTCCTTTCTGAGGGGTTAAATTTCTTTCTCTCTTTGGAGGTTAGGTTTGGGAGGTAGGGTTAATGGAGGATTGATCCTCAACAGGAAAAACAGGGCAAAGGAAAACAGAAAAACAGGAAACTTTACATCCCCTGTTTGTTCAAAGTCTTTGGAGTTGATCTTTAAAATATCTGGTGCGCAGTTTTCCCCGAGTCCCTTCATTTATGGTCCAAAATACTCCACAAGGAACAAATCTGTCTGTACACTACTAAATTTAGTTCAGGAGAGTCCAAATTAGCTATTCGGAAAACCGATAAGAATCAAAGAGGTGAGATCTGAGGATGTTCTGTTAATACTTGAAAGACTTTTAGCAGCTTGGCTTGAAATAGAGTTGAAGTTTTACAAACTCACAATAAAAGTTGGAAGTTTTGCAAATACTTGAGCTGATCAGAACGCATTGTGTTCAGTTTGTGAGGATTATTTGGTGCTTCATTTCAGAATTGTTATTTGATATGGTTTTAAATAGATGCAAATGGAAATACTGGAATGAAAGACCATGTAAGAATCTTTTTTTAAAAAAAAGAAAGAAAAAAACAAACCCCGACACATCCTTTTTTTTTTTAAAAAAGAAAGAAAAAAAAATGGCTGCAGAGTGATGTGGTTGTTAGCACCACTACTTCACAGCAGGGTTTGAACAGAGGCTTTGTCTGGATGGAGTTTGCCTGTTCTTCCCATTGGTTCTCTCCTGTTACTCCAGCTTCCTTCCACTGAACAAAGACATGCATGTTAGGTTAATCGGTTACTCTAAATTCTCCTTATAGGAAGGAGTATGAGAGTGAGTTGTTTGTCTCTTCGTGTTGGCCCTGCAATGGTCTAGCAACCTGTACAGGGTGTACCCTGCCTCTTATCTGCTAATTACTGAGATAGGTTCTAGCTTCCCCGCTGTGACCCTGAATTGGATCAATGGGTGTAGAAAATGGATGGAAAATAAAAAATCTTTCTTTCTTTTTCTTATTATGGCCTACTATGAGCCAGTTTTACTGATGGGCAGACAAGTTGAACCAAGACATTAGGCTTAAGTCCACCATGTTTGCTATTAATGCAAACACTGACAAGAATGTCTCTGACAGAAATGGGGACATTAAGACTGACACCGCTCCCTGTGGTGGGGTTGCACTGTGAACTATGTCTCTGTCCAGTGATGGACAGAGACATTACTTTCTCGTCTCCTTGTGTGCTCAGTGAGAGCTGTAATGTGGGTCGATGTGAGGCAGAGGTGGACACTTTTAGCTCAGTAAAAATATCCTGCTCTATCTGCTCTCTCTCATTGCCTCAAACTAACACCTCTCACACTTTATCACTGGGACATCTGGAGCCTTATACAAACAATCAAAAATGCACCTCCTCACTATTCGTCTCTTTTGAAAAGCTCCATGACGCTCATTTCACCTGAATACTCATTTGCTACAGCCTTCTTTTGAATAATATTCTATGAATAGACATAAAGACAAATAACTCTGGGAATGCACCAGTTTGTATACAGATGATGAAATGAAGGTCATATAGAAAGGACCAGCCTACGGTAAAATATGATTAAGAATAACATCATGCAGCTGCCTCCGCTGCCTCTGTTTTCGAAGAACTAACGACATCAGGAGATTACCAAAGTTTTGAGGAGAGAAATGTGGTATCCAGTGTCAGAAAGCAGAGCCTTAGGTGAAGATATTGTGTCTTACAGCAGGACAACAACCTGAAACGTACATCCAACAACACAGAAGAACTGAAGGATTACCATAACTGTTTGTGGTGTGCATTTTGTGTTTGCATGCTCCTGCTTCCCTTTTTAAAAGACTTTGTTACTGTTGTGTAACTTTTACTCAAATGCGATTCAAAATTGGTTTATTTGCATTTGTTATTGGAGATATCATAAAAACACTAATTTCCCCAGCAGTACAAAAAACTTCACTTGAGGAAAGAAGCGGAAGTGGTTCCAGTTAGAATGATATAATTAGAGTGAATCATAGAAAGTTGTGTTATAATCAGCTCGCATCTATTAAACAGTTATTGTAGTTCTTCGAAATTGTAAGAAAGAAAATATGGAAAGCATGAAAAATTTACAAATAAAAGTCAATAAAAGCATTTTATTTTGTGTTTATTTCAATATGTTGACTTTAACGGCGTGACTATAGCCTGCAAACATTTTCCACATAAATGATAAGTTTGAAATAAAGTTAGAACAATTAAAAAAGTGGTGTTATACTTCCTGTGGAATACCAAAAAAACCCATCCTCTCTTGGGCAGAACCCAGGAAGTGTTCTGGTGAAGCAAAGAAATTATTTCGCTAGAAAACATAATAAGCCACGTAAAGTTTTTCCATTTATGAAGTTTCTTTAAACCTCTGCAAATGCTTAGAAAGAAATAATCCAAATGGTGCTAATGCATATGGCAGTATGGATAGTCCTTGTTTCTCGTAAGAATAACGTTTAAGAATGCCGAAATGAATCACATTATTCTGTTTACATATCTAAGAATTAAATACTGTCTATCTCGCTCATTCTAATAATCCTAAACGAACTAATAGATGCATTAAAGTCATCATATAGCTGATTGTACACCCACATATACCACCAGACACATAACCATTAACACGTTTATATCCTTATCCAGATGCTTGCTAAGTGTCTGTATTCCAAAGACGATTCAGATGCCACGATCACTACAAGAAATCATAGAGGCAACCTGTTTAGATAAGTGATCGTACACTTCGTACTTCTCTATCTATAAATAGACATTCCTAGCAACCAGCAGAGCAGCACCCACAGCATGTTAACTTTATCCTCTACAGCAGAAACGGAGGGGAAGCAAAGAGAGGAGAAGAGGCGGCGACTTTGAAACACCAGATAATGTTAAGAGAAAGAGATGGATCATGGAACAAGCTTAGGTCATATAATCAGTTTAAAGAAATTCAATATATCTAACTTAAAGGCAAACAGGGAGCCCCTGCTCTGACGTAAAATGTTAACATTTAAGAGCACCAGATAAAGCGCCAGATAAACAAACATGATTCCTCTGGAGCAATAATTTAATGAATCTAAACAACTAAATGCAATGTGTTTACAAAGCCCCCCCCCCCCCCCCATCCCTTGATAGTCTACATGTCTTTTTGTTTATTTACACAATACAACATCAACGTATATCATGTCACTTTTTTCCTACTCGTAGTGAAAAGAGTTTAAACTAACTACCAACTTTCATAGTTTAGACAGTTTAGATAGTTTGCCTTAGAGTACATGTGAAGCGTCATTGTTGTATTTAAGTGAGTTTATAAGTCATATTTATAATACAAACAAAATGCTTTGAATAGCACTTTTCTCAAACATGTCAAACACAAAGTGCTTTACAAGAAGACATGAGGTCATTTAGGTCAGATGGATATTTACAAGTACACAACAATAAAGATGGCCAAAGGAGGAATTTGAAGGTAGAGATGTAGCTCAGTGGGTAATGATGGGAGCTCTAACGGGAAAGGTTCAGTCTCCCTTTGTCACTAGCTGTTATCTAAGAATAGTGAGGAGGAAGCTATCTGCGTATCTCTGACTGACTTCTGAGTACTGAGTGATACCTGAGTATAGTGATTTAAGGTGAGAGTAGGCAAACGTGTGCAGAAATGTCTGCAGGTCAGCAGCTGAAAGAACATACCTGCTTATTTAGACAACCTAAAGCTGTAAAAAAAAAACACACAAAGCACTGAAAAGGCTAAACAAAGACAAAATTGATTTAAGCATCAAAACTAAAGTTAGAATTGAACATTCCTCCTTCATCCCCACCTTGACATTGGAACTGTTTTTTTTGCAAGAATTGAGAATATAGCAAATCCTGGAACATTGTGTTACTAACATACTAACAACTAATAATACTGCACATCAGCACATCATCATTCACCTGTACGTCTTGTACTGTTTTTCCCTCAAATGTTATACACTTCATTTGTTGGGTTTTTTATTCATTCTTATTTATTTTCATTCTTACATTTCATAGAAACGACACCCATTAAGACTCCTTTGACTTTGAAAAGCACCTTTTATATCAGACTGCATAGATTTGAGCCAAAAGAACTAAAAAAGATTAAAAAAAATTCTGAGGAAGCAAATAGAATGACTTCTGACTTTTAATAATTGAATTTCAGGGAATTTTGGGCCATCCATGATTTAGTGTCAGAAAGAAAAGCTGTGAGATTAGCAAAGCTTCTTGGATCTGTGGGTTTTATTGGCTACAGTCAAGAACCATCAGTGTAAAAATGGTGAGGTGCATTATGAACTTGCATAAGCTGGCCAACAGGTAGCATATAAATGACATATAAAAGGGGGCCAAAAACTGAGCCCTCTGGTATGCTACAAGTCAGCTAAGTCAATCAGGGGGTAAAGTGAGAAGTGACATTAAATTAAAGGATGGAGTGCTTATGTGAATGAAATGAGTTGGAGTATGGCACTGTAGTATGGAGGTGGGCAATCTTATTACCCACTCTTATTGGAATATAAATACACATCTATTGAAGGTTCTTTGCTCTTTGAAATTAAACCGCAAAATGTGCCTCAAAAAGGGGCGGGGGGGGGACTCATACAAAAAAAAGCTAGGAGGTGCTAGGAAAACACAAACATCGTGTTTACAGTAAGCTTTTGAACAAATATCAATACTATTGTGTATATATGTAAATAAAAACCAACAAAAAGACACAAGAATGAGTGGGTAGGTGTGTGTGTTTGTTTGCTGTGGTGGGGTTCATTACCCTCTAAGAGGTGATTCATTCATATAAAAGTACTCGTTTCACACGCTTTCTCCAAAGCCAGCAGCTAATTCATCTCTCACCAAACACCCTGACACTTCCTGCTGATGCACACACACACACACACATGCAAATCATGACTGTGAACAACCATGAACTCAGGTAAATACACGCTGATGAAGGATGTGCAAGCAAATACAATAAAAATGCTTTATGTACACAGAGAAATCATACACACCTGACTGCACACACACTATATCACACTGGCATTATGCCAGACTTCCATCACTTTGAAAAGCATTGTTTGCAAGTAAATGTGCATGTTTTCACACCTTTCCTCTTCACCAGTCAGTATTTGATCTGCTGCACTGTATTGCTTAGCTAATTGCTTAGTTATGGAGTCATTATTTTGTCAGTTTGAAAGTATTCCTATTGATCCCATGAAGATGGAGTGATGAGAAAGAACAAGTGACTGTGAAAGAAAGCGACTGAGGAGAAATAAACTGAGAGAGAAGAAGCAGTAAAAAAATAGAAACAAATAGAAGCGGTAGTAAAGTAATTACTGCGTTTATATTTAGAGGGAACTTTTTTAGGTTCAACCTAAGCAAGTCAAAGTGCAGCATATATTTCCTTCCTGCAAGAGGAAACTCTCACACTTTGGTTCCTATCTGCCTTTCGTCTGTAACCAAGGACAGATGAGGAGCATCACTACGGTTACCATATCCATGACAACCTCTCCCGCTGCTATTATTGGTCATGTTGTCAAGGAGACGGAGCAGCACATTATGGGATGCAGACAGAAATAGAAGTCATGTACAGGAAGCAATTCAACAGATCTCTGGTATTACATAAGAGAGAATTGTGCAAATCTAACAAGGGGCGCCGTATTTGTTCTGAAATTCAGGATTACTCCCAGATATTGCAGGCTCAGAGGTAAATATCAAGAGGATCAACAGCACATTGAACCACTGCTATGCTGCTGCTGTTTGGATTTTATAATTGAAAAAACTGAACTAAACAAAAACAAACTTTAAGTTCTTAATTTGAGTGCAAATGATCAAATCTGCTAAAATAGAAAACAGAAACCATAGACACAAAATACTACAAAATGTGAAATGATAAAAGTAATTCTTAGGAAGCTTTTAAAAAAAACTAACTAATAATGTGAAACTGATAGTTTGTTGCTTTGGGACACATTTCTTCGAGATGTTCCTGAAGATTATTTGTGTTCTTGGTGACAATGGGCCGCTCTAGATAAAACCATCACTTAACAACTCAGATGATGATATACTGTAAATCACAAGAGGCAATGTTGTGGATGAAGAAACTGACAGTAATATGGGTTGTAGCAGTCTTGAGTTTAACTACTCCTTAGCTATCCCAAAGGAAGACCTCAATATAATTTCAAATATAAAGTAAACATACTTAATATGCATCTCTGGCAACATCAGATAAAGGATTGTTTTTATCATAATAGCCATGTTATGTATTAGTTATGAGGCATGCAGTGTGCTGCAAAATAAATCAAATCTAAAACTAAACTCTGAGGAGGGCCAAATCCACTTGAGAAATTCTCTAGTGATGCACGAAGCACAATGCAACAATAATGTGCAACTTCATGCTGTTGGACCACACTGTGCCTCGGTTATATTCAATGTTCAATATTATTTGTTTTCGTTTTTTTTGTGAGGGATAACACATTTGACTACTGTGCCTGAACTAAACCAGCTCAGACACATGCTGTGACGTTAATGATCCGGACAGTTATGCTTTTGTTTGCATCCTTCTTTGGCCATAAAAATGACTTTTGCTTTAAGTCATTTACTTCACTCACCCACTCCCAGGCAGATACAAAAGTTAAACCATATATTAAAACTCTGTCCATCTCCACACAGCTTCCTGTCTGTCAGAAGGTTATAAAACTAATTGCCCACAGCTGTTGTGGTGCTGAGTAACTTGTGTGTGGTGGTGTGGTTGTCTGTGCTGTATCTGTTCATTTACTTGGGTGGTTGGGAGAGGAGCCACCTGTGGGGTCAAAAATAGCCCAGAAATTATTCTGACGTGTTGCAAGGGATACATAGAAAAAGAGAAATATTTTTCACAAATACAGCAAATGGATGGTGGACCTTTTGGATGCTACACAAGTTTTTTCTCTGAATAAATAACAGAGCATGCACGGGCATGCTGACATGTGAATAGCTTCTCTTATTGTAGCACACCATAAGCTCTCCAGAATAAGTGTGGCAAAATAATCCTTAGAAAGAAGGTGTCAGAGACAGAGTGACAGATGTTTCATGGTCTCAGAGGGATTAGTGTCCGCCTCTTAATAATACACACTGGCACACGTCTCTAGGCTGGCACTTCCTCACACATATACACACATTATAAACACACGGAGTGAAGTCTAAATGTTTGACATGACACATTTATACTAAAATAAGGATGAAGATTATTTGAATAAACTGCAAACAAACAAAGAAAAAGTTTATGAAAAGATAATATGAGGATTCAATTTAAATAGAATTCAGGTTTTTTCCCCCAGATTTTGAGATGGTTTTGTTTTTCCTGACGTAGCAAAAAGATGCTGGAGGAAATGAACTTGCAGTATTTGATCACTATTATAGATATGGCTGTGGCTCAAGTTTGCAGCACATCGTTGCCTATTGTGTCACAAAGTAAAAACATTGATCAGAACCAAGTCTTTTTATCAGGAAAGTTTATTAGCATCAAAGTTGCAGAGGGAGACCCATTTCAGACAGTTTGATTTTATCTATAAATTGTATTAGATCCATTATTTCATTTTTTTTAAACTGAAAAATATATTAAAGTTACAGAATTTGCTGAAAGATGCTGATCAGCAAAAGTCCTGTCAAAAGTATATCTGTCTGCCCTCGCTGTGAAAGGAGCAGTCATAGATACTCCAGTACAATGCTCTGATAAATACGAGTTAGAGATTAATGGCAGTAATAGAAATCTACATTTTAGGAATTAGGGATGAGAGAGAATAAGAACTACTGTTAAAGTTGCACTGCATAACTTTCTAACCTTAAAATTCTGCATTCCTGACTTCGTTGATGGCTCAGTGACATTTATTGTGTGAATTTCTGAAGCCATTGCTAGCTAGCTATGGCTGAGAAACTTTTTCTTCCAGGATGCTGCGTGATGTTGCAGCTGAGTTTAACTTTACACACACACAAGCTAGCAAGTGAATATCAACTCTCCATGGCTGATTCAGAAAAGAAACGCAAGAAGACATTGTCAGAGGAAGAGCGAAAATGAAAGGGAGAAAGGGACAGAACGAGATAAGTCTTTCTTTTACTGGCTGAGAGCTCACAGTACAGGTAAAATGCAAGATGGATGCTGAATTAGCCGTCGATGGGGCTGCGTCACTGAGATAATCTGTAAAAGTTGCTCTGTGCATCTTTAAACTCAGCGCCGGGGATAATTAAGTCTGGGAGTACCACACTACTCATCATGATTCAGTGGCGATTCCACACACCTTCTGGTTTAATTCATTTTGAGAAGTAGTGGCGTAATGATCCCAAACACACCTCAAGACTTTGCAAGAACTACTTGATGACCAAGGTGTGGATTCTGATGGTCTGACTTTTTTATTCCTAAATCTATTTTTCTACCACTGCTGCTGGACTGACTATCTACTGAATTTGTATCATTGCAACACGTGATTACAAAATTAATTCATATGATGGTTTATACAATTGTTTATATCACTGATTATATTATATAGCATTTATTGTTGCCCTGGATTAATAAATAGCTAAAATATTAAAATCCATGCACTCATGTGCATTAAAAACAGCCACACATCATATCATATGACAAAACAACTGAAGACAAAACCTACTGGACATCTCATTAAGATCAATATTTTGAATTAAGCATGTCCATAACCCAGTTGCAACACAGGCAGTTAAAAAAAAAAGTGAACAATTATATTGTAAACCAGTAAAAAACTGACATTTACTAACAGAAACCATCATTTCAAAACATCAAACTTTATAAACTGCTCAGTGGTTACATTTATTACATCCAGCATCAGAGTGCAACCTCCAACAGTCATGTGATGGGTTTAAAATGACAACTTGCAGAAAGTCACTAGCACATGGCAACTAGTCACACCCCATTTGCCTCATTAACATGGTTGTCTTAAAAATGTGATGTAGGAATTATGGTCTGTCACAGGTAAGATGTATTCTGATATCAGAAAGGTGGCATGCAGTTTAATATGGAACTGAGTTGGAAAAGTTACTGTGTGGTTGTAAATGAAAAATCATTGCTAACTCTAAAAACAGGTGAAAATTACACTTACAGATTTTTAACCACCATTATGTGACTAATAAATCCTATGACGGGTCTATGGATGAAGAACACAAACTTCAATTTAAAAGACACAGCTGTTAAAAACAGGAAGTCATTAAAGAATGGGGAGTTTTTGCAGATTGTTTGATGAGCGTATTTGTGGTCATGAATCATAAGCTGGCTTCCTTCAAGGAGACGCCATCATCAAATTTTGAGTAGTCCTGCCATCAATGCACAAAGAGGAATGGACGGCTTTTTGAGAACCAGTGGAAATCTAATGAAAAATCCACAAAGTTAAAAAAACCATCTGGATGAACATGTGAGCTAAGAACCACAGCTTTAGAAACTGGTGTTGTTGGGCAATGAGTTTGTTTTTTTTGTTTGTTTGTTTTACAAAAAAATACACAGCACATTTTGTAATTTAGCCCATTAGACTAATGACATTTCGGGGCTTGCATATCACATAATTAAGCAAGTCAAACAGTCCAACTCAAGAGCTCACTTCTTTTCCCCATAATGAAATTATGCTTTGCCATTGATCAAATTAAGTCCTGATTTAGAATACCTGAAGCCAACCATTTCTTTCAGACTTCACACAAAACATTATAATCAAAAATTCCTATATATGAGCAATCAGAGTCAACAATGCTAAAAAAAGCTAGCATTCCAGGTAAGTGTCTATATTTTTCTTCTGCCCACTTCAGTTCTTTCTCCATGTGCCTTCCATTTTTATCTCACACACTCTTTACTTGCTCTCCTTTCAAATAAGCTTTCAAACTGTCACATCTGTATTTGACCTTCACGAATCTGTGAAGCTTCATATAGATAGATGGCAGCAAACCATACAGAGAAATCAGCCAATAATGTGCAAATGTCACAAAGACGAAAACACTGCATAAAATGTGATGCTTCATAAATTCATTCATTCTCAACAAGGCATCTACAGGATGAAAAAAAAAAAAAAGAAAACCTGGGATCCTTAGAGCACACTGCAGCCAAGGGATCAGACAGCTGTTTAAATCAGCAACCTTTTCATCCAAATAGTGAATCAGCAGAAAAACTGCTGAAATAATGTCTACTACTCACCAGGTTGGAGTTGGTGGCATTTGAGTCATCCTCAGGGAAGGGGATGTAGACAGCTAAGGCCACACAGTTAGCGAAGATGGTCATCAGTATGATGATCTCAAATGGTCTGAGGTGAGGGTTAAGGAAAAGTAAAGGAAAAAAAGACAACAGCTTGCAAAACATATATGACAGAAAAGCTCGTCTACTTGAATAATATTCGGCTCAGTTTGGTTCTCCTTAGATGATCACTGGATCGACATTTTTAGAATCCCAAAAGTTTTAAAAGATCAATAAAAACCTTCAGAAAATATGAAATTATGAAGACATTGGCTTCTGATAATCCAAAAATACTTCAAACCAGGCAAGTTCTTTCAACAGAGACATATTTTTAGACAAACTAATACATCCTTACATAAGCAGAGGTATGTATACACAAACCACACAGCAAAAAGCACAAGCATGGTGCACACTGAGAGAGATCAAAGCTCTTGAATTTGTCTTTTTGTTAACAATAAGACAAGTTAAGTAACTCTTTGTGTGCACGGGAGGTGGGGGCGGTAGGGGTGGTTAGAGGGACAGGGCATCTCCTAATATGGGTGGGTTAAGGAGCAGGCCTGTCGCGTGGAAGACGGGATGTGGACAGAGAGAGAGAGAGAGCAAGATGGAATGAGAGGAGAGACATGGAGGGTTTTTATTTGGAGCGGTCCTTGAGAGGGGACTGACCTCATTATTTTGGGCCTCTGAGAGAAAGGGTGAACCGAGAGAGGAGAGATGGAGGCAGAGAAAGGGAGAGAATAGAGGAGGTCTGCTTTTCATCAACACAATTACAAACTGCCGCTGCTGTCACCTCCCTCCTCCTCTTTTTGCCCTCCTCAGCTGTCTTCAGTTCTTTCCTTCCTTGTATACCTTTTTGCCTCCAGCCTTTTTTCTTCTCTTAGCTGCTGAAAAACCAAGTTTCCCAAGTGTTCTACTTCAGAAAACCCCTGAAATGCCAGTGTTTGCCCTGCTACTGGCCTGGTGGACCCTCTCGCTAGCAAGAGCCCCCAGTAGATCAATAAATACAAAAATAAAATAAGATTTTTAAAGTACATATTTTCCAAATACCAAAAAGAAAATCAACAATTGAATAAAGTGTTTAGGGGCTTCTGTACTGCTCTGAAACTAAAATATATTTTATTATTTTGTATCATTTTAGCTCAATGCTGAAATAATTTTAATGATTCACACAGAATAATTCTAAAAAAGTGCCTTGAGTTGACTTTGTTAATTGGCACTTTACAAATAAAGCTGAATTAAATTGAACTGAATACAAAAAGAATTCTTTGAACACTTAAATTTGCATTTCATGTTTCATGAAATCCATCCATCCATTTTCTGTACTGCTTAATCCATGCAGGGTCGCGGGGGGGGCTGGAGCCTATCCCAGCAATTATCAGGTGAGAGGCAGGGTACACCCTGGACAGGTCGCCAGTCTGTCGCAGGGCCAACACATAGAGACAAACAACCATCCACGCACACACTCATTCCTAGGGAGAATTTAGAGTGACCAATCAACCTATCATGCATGTCTTTGGACAGTGGGAGGAAGCCGGAGTACCTGGTGAGAACCCACACATACACGGGGAGGACCCACACAGTAAGACCAAACCCCTCCCGAGCCGAAACCAGCAACCCTCTCCGGCTCAAGCTCCGCCCGGGGCTCAAACCAGCAACCTTCTTGCTGTGAGGCCGCGGTGCTAACCACCACACCACCGTGCAGCCCATTTCATGAAATCATTCAACGTTTCTTAAACACTTATTTAAAGGTCTGCAGACCAGCAGAAAGATTGAAAACTCTTAGAAATAAATGAATAAAGAAGGTTTTTAAAAAAAGAAACAGTTGAATGATTTTGCACTTGTGTGTTTCCCCACTAAAAACATTATGCCTACTATCAAGTTTAGAGCTCTAACTACTGTTTTAGGAGTAGTTCTGCAGATGGAGAAAGAGTTACACGGAGAAAAAAAACCCACTTGCAATACATGTTTATGTTTGGATTAAGTACTGACCCATGAACAGTGTCAGCCACAAGATCATTCAGCTTATTCAGCCTGGGACCAAAACGCATCAAAATTAATCACTCACCCTGTACCAAGGGCTCATTAAACTCACTTAAGACATGTGGAGACCCACAGAAACACAGGCCTGTGACTCATTCTGGGTTCCTGACCCACAATTAAAAAAAAAAAACCTTGAGGTCTGCCTCCATCAACATGATAATAAATCTTCTGTCTGCTGCGCTGCTGAGAGCAAAACAACAACTGGAGGTCTGAGCAAGGAATCAAATCAAGCACCGAGTCTATTAATAATGAAAATTAACAGGCTTAACAACAACAGCAATATCCCTCTTCACCAGCATGCAAGAAGAGAAATCTCAGCTAAATTAGGGATTTGTTAGACTTGAGCTGTAAACTAACTGATGGGGTTAGTTGTGATAGTTGTATAAAAACAGCAGTTGATTACAGAATATTTAAATTCACATTTAGCTGGGTTAGATGTCTAGTCATGGCTGAAGTAATATAGTATTCACTGTCTGGTTCATTTTTTATTCTTAAATGTGTTATTCTAACAAATTGAATGTGCATGTGCTTAGGACATATTGTCACACTGGGATTGCATCAACACACACGCCAGGAAGCAGTTATTTTCTTCATCAAGTGGCTCATAGAAACACCTCATGTGGCTCATAATAACACATATAATCTGTTATCTTGACAAAGCCCTATAGAAACCTTGTGCATTCTGATATAATTATTCAGAGGAGTGAACTCAACAGTCTACTATGCTACGCTGAGAATATTTGTCTATTTTCCAGTATGAGTTAAAAAGGAACATAAAAGATAAATTATCAGTAGATGAAGTGTAAAAGTGTGTGTGTGTTTTTTTTTTTTTGCATGCCCTTAACTAAACTACATTAACTAAACTACCACTTACTGTGATTTCATATCAGATGACAGGGTTGGTGGGAATAAATTTGCCCCTGCTCTCTCTGTGTCTCTTGCATTGACCTTGCAGTGTCCACATAATGCCCAAATGGTATAATTACTCAGCATGCGATGGGGCCGTGCGCCTCAGTGCTTTCTCATCTGCATGTAAGTATGTTTGTGTTCTTCAAAAGTGTTAATGCGTGTCCTCTAATCTAAGTGTGTAGTTGTGCATTATGTGTGAGCTTAGACAGGCCCCGTCGACCTGTTGAGAGCAGTAGCTGTTGTCATGGTAACAGAATAAGAAAAGAGGAAGATTTTGGATCCGTTATCTCTAGAGAGAGAGAGGTACTCTTTGAACACATGACATGCACTGACTTATAACCTATCAGATAAAAATCCAAACATGAAAGCATATCTATACATATACAAAAAATAATTGTATAGAGTCTGGATTCAAAGTTTCCCACCATCAGATATGAAACATATCCCATAATACAACAGTTTGATAAACAACCTAAGTAATAGATTTGAACTTTTTTTTTTTTAAATTACATTTCCAGTTTTTTCCCCCTTTGGGTCATTTTCCTCAAGAAACCATGTTTACCATGCATCTATCTCTTTTCTAACTCCATCACTCGCCTGTCTTTTTCCTTCTTCTTCATACCGTTTGGATCTGTTTAAAATGAATGATTCTGGGAATTGTGGGTAATGATCTGAAGATTCATCAGTCATCGCCTTATGTTGCTTGAGTGACCCTGAGGGTTTATTCCTCCTTGTTCCTATTAGGATTTTAACTGTGTTGCTCATTCCACTCATTTTTAGGTATAAACGGAAAAATGTATTTAATTATAATGATCACAATATTCCCTTGTTAGTATTCACTCTTGTGAGATTGAAATGCTGCCAGGTGTGTGCCAGTCACAGATGTATTACCATCACTTGATTGACACCTAACTGAATGACAAACATAAAGGAAGGAGATTTTGGAGTCAATTGCAATCCCATATCTCCAGAATTTAGGGCCTAATGCAATCCTCTGGGAGGCAATGTATGCACATAGTCAGAATTACCTCCAGAATTTGGGAGTGGAGAGGGTAAAATAACCTGTTGTAAAGCTTTTGTGTGCAATTCATTTTAAAGAAACCAATACAAGCACACTGGTTGACCTTTAACAACTCCTGGTTGAGGAATGGGATGCATCCCACGGTAAAATGTGTCCATTCTGATGACCAGCATGAGGAGGAGGTGCCAGGCTGTTGAGGCTGCGTGTAGATCTTTCACACGCTACTGAGAGTGTAAAAGGAATGAAGTGTAAAAATGGCCAATATGTGTTGTATTTTCATTCTGACTGTGGGAGATTGCAATCATTCAATCCACCAAGCAACTCAGAACTAGAATGAATACCAATAGGAGAATATTTCAGGGGTTTTACAGGTTATACCTCATTGTAAAGATGATTAATCAGGCTTTCCAACTTGTATAATACAACAACAACTGGTTTAAGTGGAGAAATAATTGGCTCGAAACAAATTTCCTAACTTTTTATTATATAAATATATTAAAATATTTATTTCTTTATTTTTTTAAGCTTAAAGTGGCCCTACTGGAAATATTGAAATCATCAAGTATTTTCAACTTTTTAGCAAACTAAATTCTGTAAGTAATGGACATGGCTTCAATCAAATGATGTGTAAATTAAGACTAAACTGGACCAGACTTTTTTTCACAGTTTCCAAATAATGCTCATTTGCAAAATGTAACTGATCATTTTACCATCATTTATCACACAATATTCACAACAAATCTCTAGTCAATGATAATTTAAACTGTGAAAACTTGTGATTCAATCCCTTTAAAGTCGCACTAAAAGTTATTTATAAACTCAAAAAACATTGGATACAATATATGATGAAATACTACAAATGATTCATGGAGCTTATAGTATCGACATGTGAGGATCTATGTGATGCATATATTCATAACAAATAGTATTTTTCTCTGGTACTGTAGTTCATTTACACAATAGATAGATTATAATTTTATGTAGACTGATTTATTACAGTCTAATAATTTTCTACTGCTGCCCTCAATAAACACACATGTATCTCTCCTCCGCAGTTCTCTCTGCTCTCCCCTTCACTTATGTCTTCCATCATGATCCCTCTACACTCTCCACCCACATCATCACTTTGTCCCCTCACTCATTGTTTGCCCTCCACCTGCCGTGTAATCTTTCTTGTTTACCTTTCCCATCTTCCCCTCAATCCTTCACTCTTTCCCTCCCTCCTCAGCCTCTCCGCTCCATTATCCCTCTTGTCGATGTCCATATCCTGCCCACATCCCTGCCCTTCCCATTTCCCTGAACCCTCCTCTTCCTCACCTTCTGTCCCTCTGAGGATGAGGTGGGACAAGACTTCGCCAAGGGTGATGCTGATGGTGATCTGCACCTCATATTGATTCCTTTGATTGTGACACTGACCCTTTCTGTCTCCCTTCACTTCTCCCATTCTTTATAACCTTGAGGGAGAACTGAGCCATTATGATCAAGAGCTTGAAAATAAAAAGGGACAATAAGGAGAGTTGAAAAGAAAAATGTATGGAAGAGCAGCAGGAGTGAAGGGTTTGGCCAAATAAAGAGAAACTGATTAAAAACCTCAAGGTGGAGGATAGAGGGAGCAACGCGGGAATGGATGCATGAATAGACCTGGGGGAGGGAGATGAATGCCATCAAAAAGCACTAGGGGGAGAAAGCTATACTGGGGAGAGGTGTGAAGGAGACATGAAAATAGCACAATTTGTTTTATCCTCCTTTGAGAAAAGATAAAAAAGACTAAGTTAAGACAGATAGAAAAAGGAAAGAGGGGATTAAGACGACTGAGTAAAGAAAAATCACACTTATTGAGAGCTAAAGGACAGACGGGAGATTGATTAAAGTTCCTTACAGATGGTGTTAACATCACAGAGGAAGGTGAGAGATAAAACATTTCCCTTGGTGTCTGACAGTAAAACTCATCACTGCAACCTGAAATAACAGGAATAAATAAACCTCCGTAAAGCCAATTCAGAATTACTTATTTGCCTTTTTTTTTACTTCCAACAGTAACGAACTCTAGAAAGTTGTTAAATGTATTCTTCAAGATGTTCGTCTTTCTGTTTCTTCATTGGTCTTGAAGTGACACAAGTCAGTGCATGAGTCTTTAGACTTCAGTGTGTTAGTGACCTTCATTGTTTCTATTAGCTGCACCTGGGAGGTGTGATTAAAAAGCACACCTGGTGTGATTTTTGTGCTTTTTAGCGCACACATTTTTGCCCTCCAATTATAACTTTAGCCCTTTAAGTTTGTAAACTCTACCGTGAATTTTAACTGTGGATACAATAGCTTTCGCAAAAAATGAAAACCATAATGACCTCTTGGAACCTCAAGCATCTTCACATTGTAAAGACACTGAAGGATTATTGGTGACTTTTGGACAGACTTTTTGAGCAGGACTCCTTAAGGCTACTCAACTTTAAATTCATCAACTATTGAGAACAAAGGGTGTCTTTTTTATACAGAGACTGGTCTTCCATCAGAATGTCATGGTTTAAAAAAGGTTATAAAAGAAGAATAGACAAGAAAGACCATAAAAGCATGGCTGATCAGAGGATACTTCCACTCTACGATGCTGATACAGGCCCTGCGAATGGGGTTCTTGAGTGTGAGACAGAGTAGGGCCCGAGGCGGCCTTGTGGCTGTCGTTGTTGTCTGTTTCTTGGGTTTGGAGCTGTAGTGTTGTCTCTTCCTTTGCGTAGAGCTGGCAGTAGAGATGGGCCCTCCCCCTCCCGACCCAAGTCCCGCCCCTCCACCTGATGCAGCATTGCCCATCATCTTCGCCTGCCGCGCAGCATCGATGGCCGCCTGCCAGCTCAGGGCTGCCCCTGGTGTTGGGATGTGCTCCGGAGCGAGGCCAACCACACCCACCCCATGGTTAACCCTGCCCCCTCCACCACTGTGGTCACCATGGCCATCGCCAACGCTGTGCTCATTCGTCAGGCCAGGGGGAGGGGGGCGAGGAAGGGGAGGAGGGGGAGAGTAGTCGGAGCCTGCAGTAAAAAGAAATGGGAAGGGACAGAAAAAAGTCAGGAGACGAGAAGTTAGAAAACTGCACACATTGATTAACACTAAATTAATATATCACTTTCCTTAGTGAACGAGTGATTCACTTCTTGATTAAATACATCATGCAGTGTTCCCTGAAGTTGACACAGTGTTTTAATTTTCTGCTTTGGTAGTTTCATTTGGAATATTCACAACTGTTTCAGTTGTTGAAATACCAGTGAGTGAGCCCTGGTTTTTTTTTTTTTTTTTTTTTTTTAAAGACCAAGCACTAATATACTCCCATTTAGTTTTTAACCATATTTCTGTGCTTTAAATTTTACCCTGATGAACATTAAAATTTAGAGCAGTTTATCTTATATCAGTAACTGCTTTCATCTCATCAAATGTCACCAAATGTAGCATTTGTGTCCTCATCTAAGACTTGGTGTCATTAGCGTGAAAATTCAGTCTGAAGCTTTGTAGTCGAGACTTTAGAAAATTGAAAACTAATAACGCGTTTTTACTTTTGTGAGAGAAATTCAGTATGTTCTGGCCTGCTGAGAAAACATAACGAGACTGCAGAGAACAGATAGATGTGAGGGACTAAAAGATAAAAAGAAAGTTAGAGAGCAATGAGAGGCAGAATTACAGTAATCTCTGGGAGATTACATAGTTTCACCTATACATATAGAAGAAAGAAGACTGAGTAAAAGTAAGCGAGAGCGGATTATCCATACTGTATGCTTTGCCAGATTAAAGACAGTTATAATATCCTCTCAGCACCCCTTCCCCCTGGAATCTTAGTATGGATTCTGCAAATGTTCACACCCTGTAATAGACTACACACTGAAATCATGTCATTCTCAGGATTAAAACTGTGCTCTTTTTCAATTATTTCTAACATTTATGCCAGCACTCATCTTTCTTTTTTTCTGTGCATGAAAAAGGTTTTGGGTCAGGGGAACAATTATATCTTTGAAGCAGAAATGTACTGATGATATCAAACCACTACAAAACCAGCAGAACAGTTTTTGCATTTGAGTAATAACCAAAATCTTTGCCAGCATGCTTGCATGAGCTTTGCTTTGCCACACAACTTGACAACTAACAGGATGTATAGAGCCATGAATCAATATCTTCGGCATAAGTAGCTTCATGGGAACGAAAACCTTTTTTTTTTTTTTTTTTCTTTTACAACGAAAACAAAAACCTCTGTATAGCCTCTGTATACTCCATAACTCAGACTCGGATATGTGCTGATTAAATGATTACAAAATCAAATTTGACTAAATGTACTGTTATGTCCAGTGTCACCAAGCACAAATCTTATAAAGTACAAATTAGTTTGAGAAGAAAAGAACTGCAAACCTCACAGAAGCTCCTGTGAAGTTAACCCAATCTGCAATGTTACAACAAAGATAAGAAGAAAAAAAGACTGAGAGAAAGGAAAATGTTAGAAAGTGATGTTACAGGGAGGAGGAAAAAGGGAGACTAATCTTTAGTGCCGAGTACAAAAGTTAGTTGAATAGCATTAATAAAATTGACCCAAATAACTGAAATTATATTACTCCAAATTCATTGTGACAAATTTTCCATGTATGGGTTCACATTGGGGGAAAGTCTGGGAGAAGATCCTGAGCCCATATAAACTGTAGCCATAGTAGAAAGACATACTGGTACCTATGTTTTTTGTTTTTGTACATATACTATTAAAATGACACTGTTTTCATAAAAGCAGATAAAAGCTGTGTTTCCTCTTCATTTATATCAGCGTGACAGGGATCAGTGTGTGCTCACTGCCATACACACGACTGAAAATCCAAAAACTGCTGTCATCCAGACCATCCAGTTGGGAAAGCCCACGGACACAAACAAGCTCACCTGTTAATGATTTTTAAAAGCTTTACTGACCCACAGCAAGCACAACAAACTTGACAAATCCATCTGGCCAACTTGTACAGAGTTGAAAAAGTGGCGAGTTAGTCAACATGATAGTATAATTTTACCTTTACCTGATCTAAAAGTAGTAATAAATGTGGTTTATACTGTGATACTGTTCATAATACCAACTATTTTCTGTCACTGTGAAATGTGACTATTTGAGCCACAGCCAAGAAGGTGTATTGAATTTTGCTGAACACTGTTCAATAAGTAACATCTGGCAGCCAATATAAGATTGACTATCAAATCACATTAACTCAGTTATAAGAGACATGAGATAAGTGCATGCCATGCTAAAACTATAACCTTGATCTAATCCTTTGTACAAATCAAATTTTCATCTTTACAAAAGTATTCACTGGAGTTCACATGTATGGACAAAAATAAAGATATACTCAGTATATTGATGACACTTTCCTTGAGCTTTAAAGTACAAAAATATAAATCACAAAAGAAAAAATTCCCATTTCACTCTGAAAATTTTCAGCAAAGTCAAAGTCAAAATTTCAGAATTGTGACGAGCGTAAAACTTAAAAGCTATGACAATTAAATACCGGAGCCATCCATCTTGATATGGTGCATCTTCACAGTCACATGAAGACAACCATAGTTTGACCATTTGTGCCACTCCAAAAAGTTATTAATTGCCATATAATTAAGTGGTGCACAATTTTCAGCATTACTTGTCAACATAATCATCTCATTTTGTCATCACCTATGTTTCATCTTGTCAGACCGTTACAGCTACACAATGTGACTGGTTGAAGACAAATTAAAAAGATCGAGGCATTACAGATAACACTAAGGTAAAATAAATTAATAAAAATAACTAATTACTAATTGACCAACATTGAAACCACCACACCTACATGCGTCCTTTGTAACTAAACAGAAATATTCAAATCATTTAAATAAATCAATTTTCAGTTTTAAACTATTTCATGGCCACTGTTGCATAGAAACTGTCACATAGCTGCTCCAGATAAAATCTCTAAGACATTCACTGAAGATTTACACCTGAAAAAAGTGCATTTACTGTACAGGCTTTGTTCAAAGATGTTGACTTTTTACTGTTGGATGAGTACAGGCGTTCTTAATAACTTTAACAATGCCATAAAAATGTGAGAAAGAGCCAGCATGTCCAAGTCTTTAGTGAAACCAAAGCAGCTAATGCCAACTGAGCCATCGTTTAATTAAACCATTTACATCTGAGCTTTTCATACTGCGGAAGTACTGCATCATTTTTTGTGCAGCATTCAAATTTGTAAGTTTTACACATTATTACTACATATGATGTAAAAACAAAGGGGTATAAAATGACTACGACCAACATGTGGCTGAAAATTTGAAACCTTTGATCATATGTTTATACAGTGAGCAAAGTATCCGATGTTTATTTGGATCTTATTTGGATCTTGCAGCTCCTGGCTGCTGCTAAACGCCATTGTTTCTCTTCTACTCGCTTCCTCTAACAAACACAAACTTTCAGTACACAAACGCACACTGTCACATAATCACTTTCACCACATTGTACTCCTTGATCAGTTTATCTCACCCTGCCTGCCCCTCTTGCAGGGCACCCCGCTGCGTGTTCATTTCTAAGTGCGTGTCTGTGTGTGTGCTGCGTGAGCCAGTGTGTTAGGATTAGGGGACAGTAAAACTTTAATAATACAGAGCTCCCTAATCTGCCTGTCGAGCTGCATGTCTGTGCGTGTTTCAGTCCTTTCACATGCATATGCACACTTATGTTACTTTTGGTTGTTTGTGTGTGTGTTGCACCATAAATCGAGTGCTCGTGTGATTGGCTGTAATTCTATTAGCAGCTCTCTATTATGTAGGAAGACACATCGCTTTCCATTGATGTGTGAATCTTGCTTGAGGAAAAGAAGAAGTTGGAAAGATGGAGGATGAGAAAGACAGAGGATGAAGCAAGTTTTATAATAGCAAAAGGGAGGTGGGGTGGCATGGATCTGTGAGGAAGAGCCATAGAATAAATGGGACCAAAGAAATGAAATTTAGGACTAACTTTAAATACAGAGTATAAAGACAGAGTGATAAAAGTGGCTGGAGGGTAAGGGTGCTTAACCATGAGAGACAGGAATTTATTTATCATTCATCCATCTATCATATGACCAAGAAGTTAGCAGAACATTATTCAAGACATCAGACTGTCTTGGCAGCCTTTCCCTCTCTCAATCATCCATTATGTTGCTATCTTTTTCTCTAAGTAAAAACAAACATGCACATGATGTAAAAGCAAACATTATGCATCTGAACAGGCAACCTTCTTCCAGTTCTATAAGATCCATTTCTGACATGGTTTTCCCCTTGAAACCTTAAGCAGGGGGGAGAGCTCTGATGGGGATTTTCAACATTTGATCTTAGAATGGCTCTTCAGAAAGACTGGATCCAAACTGGGCAACCTTTTCTCCAACCATGCATCAGTGAGCTTTGGGCAATTGTGAGCCATCATCAGTGCGCCTGTTATTATTCCTTGGATCGTTTCTGGTAGGTACAGTACCAAGCACTGCATCCTGGGAATATCCTGCATGTCCTGTTGTTTTGGAGATGCTCTGACCAGATCATGCATCTGTCACAATTTGGCTCTTGTCAAGGATACTCAGATCTTTACGTTTTGTTCTTTCTGTTTATTATTTCCCACAACTAGAAAAGGTGTCAGTGCAATGAGAGCACCATTGATATTCTTCACCTGTTATACTTCTAATGTTGTAGAAAATGAGCATTTGCTGTATGATAATCAATAATATTAAATGTGTAAAGGCTACAGCCTGTGAAACTTCCACATGATGCATTTAAATAGGAAGATTACACAAGCATAAACATGATTCATCAAGCACAGGCTCACAGATAGATGTTTCATCAGTCCATGCATGGAAAGGCTGCCAGTTTTCACTGTAGTTGAACTTGCAGTGAAGCCAGCTGAGCCGAACTTCACTGAGAGCTGAACTGCAGACTGTAATGAGCTGTGATACAAGCTAAAGTCAGCGGAGCTGTTATCTACTAAATGATAAAGACTGGAGACAGATGCTATCACTGCAACTCTAAGCACTCTGCCTCAAAATGTCATAGCTCCACTATACATGCACAGTAATACTATTGTACAGATTGTTCAGTGTAATGTTGGTCACCAGTACGAGCAGGGTTCCACTGCAAATGACAGCAGAAGTGGAACAAAAAGCTTCAAAAAGTCTTACATTGCTCTGCTCCTTTTTAATTGGTTCAACCAGATAACATACAAAGAAGAGGACCAGTCACCCTAAATAAGTCTGTTCCCCTCTGTGTGCTCGTCATTGTTCATTTATTTTCCCATTTCATCTGTATGTTTTTTCAATTTTTTGCCTCCATTTGCTCCCCCCCCCCCTCGTCTGTTTCAGCAGGGATCTATTTGGCTGGACAGCAGAGACATAATTATCAGTCAATTAACTGATGATGACACCTGATCAGAGACTAATTAATGAGGGACACACATGCAGACACATGTTAATATATTTCACAGAGACTCTGATAATGAGAAGAAAGAAGTCTCACTGAGGTCCAGAAAACGGGGCCTAACCAATGGTCCTTTTTCCGGTTCACTGCAGTTCATCTGCCAACCCAGCTAAATTGTCGTTACTTATAAAAGATGACCTCCTTTTCTTACTGTACCTCTTTTTCCTCCTGCACTCTACTTTTGCTCCTTGTTTTTCTCCTCCTTCTACTTCATATCATCATCGCCAAATAATTCATCCTCCCTTCCTCTACATCTTGCTCTATCCTATATGTTTCTCCTATTCATCCTTCCCTCTTAACACAGTTTCTCCTCATCCCATACCCCTTCTTCATCCTCTTTTCTCCCTAATCCATACAGCTGTCACTCCCTCCATTGACTCTCCAGATCAGACAAGTTCATTTTCAGTTGCACCCTTCCTCCGTCCTCCATTAATCTACTCTCTCATCTCCCCATTTTTCTCTATCTACCTTGCTTTGCTGCCTCTCCCCTCTTCTCCCGTCACTTCATTCGCTGTCATTTTCAAATAGCTGGCAATTATTCTCTTTCTTTTGCTTCCACCCAGTTATATGGCTGAAGAAAAAAATGCTTGTCTATTAGCATCATTATTCATAACTCATAATTCAAACTTAAATTTCAACTCAAACGTTTAGAAAAAAAAAGTTTAATATGTGAAGTCCCGGCTCGATTTTTGTCATAAAAATTGCCCGTGTTTCCAGGATTTTAATGGTTTGTACTGTATATGACATCCCATTTTGATTACCTCTCATTATCAGTGTCATCATAAATACCAGTTGTAAACCGAATACTATTTTTGTCCAATTTATGTGTCATACGTTCACTAATGCTGACGCACTTGTGCAAAAAGCAATGTGTATGTATCGGCTCTCTGCACATGCATGAATTTGCAGGTTGCTTCGCCTTTATGTGCTTGTCTGCATATGTGTAAATGACTCTCATTTGTCTGCCTCCTGATTTGTTCATATGTGCACATCATATGGGGAGGTAAGCACACCATACCCCCACCAACTCTCCTTGAAAGGAATCATACACACACCTGCTTTCTTTAATCTACTATCCTACTCCCGACAGATGCTCCCAATACGCGCTGACCTAAGCAGCATGAGCAAGACATACATGCAATTTTACAGGGAGTAAACAGGAAGTGGCATATCATGTGCTTTTATCAGACCAAAAAGGAAAGGAGATATGTATATAAACATTTGTTATACCAGTATATAATATACAGTAAGGTCATTCAGCAACAAGTACATGTGTTGCTTAACACTAACTGTGTGCAACAACCTATTTCTTCCCTGTAACACATAGCGCACAAGCTTTACAAACCTCATAATGTTTGAATTTATTCATTAAGCTGTAACATACTATCTGGTCTCAAAGGGGAAGCAAAGGGGAAATGAGGAAACGTGTATGTGCTTGCACGCTCTCCATATATGAAATACATTTGACAAGAAAATGCAGCAGGAGTACACGTGTATGAAATATGTGCCCATGCTCCATATTCAGAAGCAAATTGTTCACTGTGATTTGGACTTTTCTAGTTTATTACCAAAACCCTCAAACTGTCCATCATGGCTCTGAGGCTTCAATTGGTTCTTGTCTTTGCGCTCCCAGGAGGTCAGGGACTGCATGCGTGTTTGAAGCACTGGGTAACAATGGGGCTCAAATTGAATTTGCAGCTTTCTGTCAAAAAAATAATATGATGCTGAAAATTGAAGGTGGTTCGTGAAGCATGTTTTTTTTCCCCTTTAATACATAATTTACATCCTTCCATCTATTTTCTATAATGTCCTTGTTTGTTCCAGTGGAAGGAGCCTATCTCTGCTGATGCTGGGCAAGATGTAAGTAAAACCCTGGACAGTTTACTATCACAGGGCTAACACAGAGACAAGTCCAAACTCCAGCCAACTCAACATCACTTTTTAACCTAACAAAGATGTCTTTCGACTGTGGGAGGTCTGTGGCACCTGGAAAAAACAACATAGAACACAGTAACTCCACTCATACAAACACATTACAGCAAAGATTCGACCAAGGAAACCTCTCAGTAGGGCTAACCAGAGCTCCACCAGGCAACCCAATACAGGATATAGTCCAAATAGTTCACTGGGATTGTAAGATGAGTTCATTTTCATTTATTACTAACGAAATGACAAATGTTATAACAATGACTTATCATAATAAATCCTTTAAAGGCTAACTTTAAGCTAAAGATAAGACTATGTGGTTTAAACTGTGTAATGCTTAGGGAATCAAGTCAAATCAATCCCTTAGCAGGCAAGTTACAAAGAAGACTGAGCCAGATCCTCATAGCGAAGGGAGACTTGCTATTAAAGTGAAGGTAATTAAAACAAAGCCAAGAGTAATGATAAAATTCAAATGTTGACTTCAAACACAACAAAGTCAGAAGTGTCTGTTACCAAATTCTCAAGTACATGACATATGTCTGTGGTGTGATTCTGATGTCCCAGCAGGACCTGGAAAAACTAGTCCATGCTTTCATCTTTAGTCTCCTTGATTATTGTAACAGCGTCTTTACAGGTCTACCAAAAATATCAATTAGACAACTGCAGCTTATTCAGAACTCTGCTGCTCGAGTACTCACTAAGACCAAGAAAGTAGACCACATCA
>JAOXYM010000025.1:15556091-15597347 GCA_028567055.1 Leptatherina wallacei | reverse complement strand
CTCGGGGTAGGCCCAGGACACGCTGGAGGGATTATATCTCTCGGCTGGCCTGGGAGTGCCTCGGGATCCCCCCGGATGAGCTAGCTGATGTGGCCGGGGAGAGGGAAGTCTGGGCGTCCCTGCTCAAGCTGTTGCCCCCGCGACCCGACCCCGGATAAGCGGAAGAGGACGGAACGGAGCGTGTGAATGCTCATTAGTCATTGTAATTGAGAGAGAGGCCCAAAAACAACTTTTTCTTTGGGTCCCATTGAGGCTTGGGCCAGCCATGTCAGCCTTGTTAGTAAAATGTATATATTTACATCATGTTAAGGGACAGCAGGTCCCAGTAGAGTGTTTGTGCAAATGAAAACACCATGTTCTTGTATTTACAGTTCAGAGGGTCTGCGCCTGCTTCTCAAACAGGTACAGTATGTACAAACTTGTGCAAAGGCATATCACACTGCAGAGTGAGCAGATATGAAAAAACTCTATTTGGACCGCATTCCACACACACTGAGTTGTGGGCCGAGGCAAACCACCCCCCGCCTGACGACGCGTGTGTACATGTGTGTTTGCATTTTCACGGTGTTCTGTGACAAGAGAAGAAAGCCGCAATGTGTCAGTATGAGTTGTGTGTGTGGCCAAGTGGTGAGGAGATTTGCTGTTTTAAATGTACAAGTGACCTCTCATTTACCGCTCATGTGCAAGGCTTTACTATAACACACACATACACACTGAGCCATTCTGCCTTATGCCAGTGCTTCTGAGTCATAAAGCTATTAGATAGCTAGCCATGAACAGACCTCTTTCTCTACCACATTCCTCCTTTCATAACCATCAAGTCCCATTGTAAACATTTATGCTGAAGAGCCATTGAATCTCACACGAGAAGGTCTGCGAATGTGTGTTGAGTTTATACTACTCTCCACTTTTGCGTTCTTTCTTCCTCTTGACTTGTCATGAGTTGGTCTTGTTGAAGCAAAGGGATAACTGATGAAACACACACACATGCTTAAATATTTCTCCAAGCCACTCCTCAGCTAGAACAGGAATGGTATGACTTTGTTTCCACTGGAATGTGAGACTTCCAGGCAAAATAATCAGGAATACTGGAAAGCCATGTGGCAGTTTGGACTGGAAGTTTTCCCAGACTGAGAAGAGTGGGAGGATAAAAGCAGGGACACCAAGGAAAACCTCAGACTACCGTGAATGCAAATGGCCATGGGGGAAGAGAAGAAGCGGCAACTTGAGTTAACAGAAGATAAAATCTGCTTACTAAGAGCGAAGAAAACAAATTTAAGAGCAATGATTTCCAGGAACACAAGAACATCCAAAAGCACATAAAGCAAGAGAATATAAAGCTTTCTTTTTTGCTATATCCAGTGGAGCACACTGAAGCCACATGCATCTTTTTATGGCCAAATTGCTTTTCCATTAAGATTCTTTTCCTCCCTCTCTTGATAAAGTCCACCATGAGATTGGTAGCAGTTTGACCTCTGTGTTCACGCAACATTTATCTGTTCTGTCTTGCCTTGTACAAAGGCTTAAGCTTATCAAGTATACTTTAGAGGAAGACATAAGCTTGGTCAGCATCATCTTGACAGCAGTGTTAAGAAGTGGATGTGGGACACACATAGACCGACCTTCCTCCAATCTCTACCCAATAGTGATCTAATCCACCAATCCGCGGGTGCGCCTAGCTGCCATAATTGTGAAGAACACACACTAACCCAAAACTCCTAGTGCATGCTTGAATTTCTAAACCTGTGCATTTTTTCTCTCATCAACATTGATGTCTTGCCTATGACCAACAGGAAATGTGTACTACTCACTTAATAAAAAGCACCCAAGTGGATAAGTAAGTCATAAGGTATGGAGGAATAATACACATTTAACCAGCTCCAGGCCAATTAACAGTCTATAAACAGTCAATCCATTCCTAGTTCATATTTTTGAACCTTAACTTTTACCCTCCATCCTTGTGAGTGATAAAAAACCCTCAAACGAGATCACAAACACACCGACATGGCATATGTGTGCAACAAAAAGAGACCGAGTCACTACTACTGTGCAGTCAAGTAAAATCAAATTCAATTCAACTCAATTAGTAACGATATATCATGTACAAGCTATAAAATAACAGATATCTTATGAGTGATCAATGTTTTTTGGTCCTTTTTAGGGTAACTCACCAGTTTGACTGTAACAGCAGAAAAATGCAAAGTGATGGAAAGACCAAAAGGAAGAAAAAGAAATGGATGCCAGACCATGGAAAATGACACAAACAGGCAGTTTGGATAAAGAACAAGTAGAGGAGTGACAGGGAGACAGAAAGATTAAAAAGAGAGACTAAGTTTAGATCTCCCCTGAGGACTCCTCTAAGGTTCCTCCTCTCCTCTCTTTCTTCCTGGCCTCCTCCCTTCTACAATCCATCACAAAATAATTAACTTGCTATAAGTGAAATTAATTCCACTAATTGGTTTTAAAGGTATTTTTGGAAAGGAAAAAGGGTGAGGTGAGAGTGTGAGTGTGTGTGTAGGTGTGTGTGAGTGTGTGTTTTGTAGGTGGTTGGGAAGTACATGGTACCTGTTCACCTATGTCAGAGCAGGGAGGATGTGACTCCGCCAGCCAGGAACTGAACTTAATGAACTTACATGCAGAGGAAAAACTGGGAAGTCTGATAGAAGGATGCTGACAATAAATATTTTGTGATAAAAAGAAAAACTTTATCTGTTTGTTTCCCATTGTGTCAGAGCACATTGACAGCACACTGAGCTGCTGTGGCTTTTCAGTAAAGTGCATATCTTTGAGTATTAATTGTCTGGTATTGAGAGAGAAAAAAAAGCGTCAGTTTTGAGATGATTCTTGAGTGAATAAAGAAGAGAAAGTGACAGAAAATGCTTTTCAAGTAGCTTCAAAGCAAGGGTGAAATGTGAACTCACTGAAATAGCATCCTAAGTTGTCCAAATAGATATTTTTATCTTGCTTGTCCTTTCATATTTGACATTTTATTGATGCATTAGGGACACGAAATGGGAACACAAGAACAGCCGATCATCCTGAACACTCAAGCAGATCAGACAGAAAGCATGAAAATGATACTTGTGAACTACAATTTGTTGGAAAGAAATAATAAATGTATCATGCTACCTAACGTCATTATTTTTCATAACTATTACTATTCACATGTAAGGAGGTAACCCAACATGGAGGTAATGTGAGTGTTTCGGAGCAGACATGTCTCTGCTTCTTCATAAACTTTTAATTCAGCTCAGGCATGACCAACAATACAAGTTTGGTCAAGATCTGCTGGTCTCACCAGTGATTGAGTGCAAGACGGACTGTCGCAAACCACCAATTTGCTGTGACCGTGGACCTCGAATTATGCACCGAGTACCCACTTTCCTTGTGCAGAACTCTGGGACATGTAAGGGATGCAGTCCAGCGGATATTATAAGACTACAGTCTGTGGAGCCATGCAGCAGTTGCCCATGTACATATTCAGAATTGAATATACCTATTAGAAACTTTTTGTGTTTAACAATCCCCCATGTGTGTGAAGCTGATACACAATAGTAAGCTGCAGAGGCCAAAGGACTGATTGACACCAAATTTAGGAGTTGCACTGGTGATGATGAATGTGAAAAATATTGTATTGATAAGTAGCTTTAATGTGTTGCATCATTGGCAGTGAGACGAGTTTTAGCCTTAGATGTGAAGACGTACATCTCCGCTGTAAATGTGTTCTCTGACAATCCAAACACAGTTTGCAAGCTGAGTTGTTAAAATTTCACACTCCTGCTTTTCCACTCGCTCCACTGAGGAAATGGGGGAACAAACTGAATGTATTTTGTTGGTGATCAAACTCTGATTGAAAACTTTACCTGAATCCTTTCACCTGTTCTGCCCACACATCTTACCAAACCGCACTGATAATAAAGTCCCATAGTTTTTCTTGCTTTAAACCAAACCCTCCTTTCTGTCTGTCCATCTGTCATTTTTGCTGGGGGTCTTAACTCTGTCTCTCTCTCTGCCTCTGATTGTACCTCTGATTCACTGCAACATGCTGTCATACTGTATGCAGTGATTACCCTCACACACAGAGACTAATTACAGGAGGAGGAAAAAGCAAGACAAAAAAAATAACAGAGTCACTCAGGGTGAGAGAAAGGGCAGGGAAAAAGAGGAAGAAAAAAAGACAAGAGGAGGAAAGTGGAGGGAGGTGTCCTTGGGGTGAATTATTCATCTTACACCATGACACCTGAGGGCAATCTACCTCTCTGTGAGTCACCACGTTAAAGAGATGGAGAGTAGACAGTGAGTCAGAGCTGCCCAAGAGGATATTCGCACCTATGTGTGTGTGTCTGTGTGCATGTCCTGTAGCGTATTGTCCCCTAAGCTGATCATGTGCCGCCTACATACGGAGATAATCTAAAGTGTAACCGGTGGCTGTCACTCACACACGCACACACATGCATTCACAGAGTTGGTAATAAGCTAGGTCAGCGCAGCACGCAGTGTAAATCTTACTCACGCTGAGCCGCAGTCGTAAGCAGAGCTAGCATTAACCAGCAGGGGAATAAACACACAAACAAGCACACAAAAACTGTGCTCTGGTTCTCAAACATTAGGCATGCCATCTTTCCATTAGCTGTTATTAAATTAATGACTGCCATCATCCTCTTTGCCTGTAATACGGTATAATCTGCTGTCTCCAGTCAGCTCTCAGACCTCTCTAACTGTCAACTGGATCGTCGACATTCATCAGCAACAGGACCTGCTGCTAGCTGAATTATTAAGCACGTACATTTCTAACATCTCAAATCTTGGTACTACAAAGCTAAAATCTCTTTTGGAGCTGCTATAAAACTGTTAGAGTTTATTTTAGGTCTTGAAATAGATTATATTGCTTTAGGGGGGTTTCAGTCGCACTTTAAGTAACACTAACATGTTGCACAGCAGTTAATGGACAGACTAGCAGATCTGCAGAGGGAGGTTGTTACTTTTCACAGGATAAAAACATCAGGCTATTTTGTTGGAACTCGAATGACTCAGTCATCTCACGTAGGCTTTAATTTTGACCTAACTTCTAATGCAAGCGTCCCTTAAGTACTGATAACATCACAATTATTACTGATCAATAGGACATTAATGGTAATGTTGTCCCAAAAAGACAGAAATAAGGAGTCCTTTCGTTATTTAACCAAAAACAAATTAATAACACCTCCAAAACACACACACGTACACTCACACAGATATTAAAGCCAAAGCTTCTCTGCAGTGTCTTGCTGAGATGCTGAAAAAAGATGAAAGGCTTTTTGATGTCTCTGTTTGTCTTTTGGCTTTTTTATATGCGCTCCACTTTCCCTGGCACTGAGCTTGACTTCCTACTGAAATTAACCAGGCGGACCAAAAATAATCCACCACTTGAGAGAGGTAGAAACAGTGATGGGATGGAGGAGAGAGAGGGAGAAGGGGGAAGTGAGAGAAGACATGAAGAGGAGAAAAGAGGAGAGCAAAAAAACGTGATATGATGGAGAGAAGAAAATTGGAGAAATGACTGATGTGGACTGGAAGTATGAAGTAGAGGATAGAAAAAAAATGAAGCTGTGCATCAGTGGCAGACTCTGTCCTAAGTGTGAATTTATGAGCATTCCTGTTTCCAGTTGCTTCATCTTTGAGTCTGTCTACTGATACATCTGTAACAATGCGCCCCCAGACAAGACACAGTCAAATATTTTTTCCAAATTAGGTATTCTTTCTTTTACAGATGCTCCCTATCAGTGTGTGAAGGAGTTGGTTGGGTTTCGGTTAGCAAGACTGTCCCAGGCTGGAGCACTTGGCTGCAAAATGGTAGATGGAAATCCTTTTTTGGTCCCACAAGGTGTGGTGATCAAGGATCTTGGGGTGGAGGCTGCTGATAACAGAAAAGACAGCGTGATGGTAAAAATGGCGATGTGATCTACATTCCTACCTTTATCTTTGGTCATGAGTTTTTGGTTGGGATGGTAATTGGATGGAAACTGTTAAATTGGTTTATTTTATGGGCCTTGCTCTAGAGGTTGGGTTAGGAACATCCAACACTGTCTTGTACCAGGCATGTCAAAAACCCAATTTTCTGAAGCCATTGGTATCTCATACATAGAAATAAGGTGTTCTATGGCTTATGTGCTTTTACGCACTGGGGGGGAAATTATCATGAGCCAAGAGCAAACATTCTCATCATTATAAAGCATTTCCTTTGGGGAAAGCAACATTAGGAAGCCGGGGTGGTAAAGGAAGATAATTCATTGCTTTAGATTATGACATTGAGTTTAAATATAGTCTTGAGCAATCTTTTTCTCACCACTTGTTTTCCATGGTCTACTTTTCCCTATATGCAACATTTTGGATCTATCCAAAGTATTAAGTAAACACTTACACCTGAAAAGAACAAAGTGCATCAGCCTTCCTGTTCTGAACTTCAAGATATTTTGAAAGACAAGATAAAAACAAGCCCAAAAGTAAGGCATCATTATGTGTTGCAGCATGCAATAAAAATCTACTAGGACATAATACTGTGTGTAATATTCATGCTTATAGTAACCAGAATTTCTAGGGCTTGATAAAATACTGTTTATAGTTTAAAATCCTTAATTTCACAGCATTAACTAAGAGTGTTGGATAATTAGATAAAAAATACACATTCTGATTATATTATCCAGCAAGTTGACAAGTGACACTAAGTGGTAATATGTAACACCTGAGAGTCCAAATAAAATGGTAGTATTTGAGGTCCTGAGGCAAAGCTGAAATATCCCAGTTGAGATGCTGTGGATATTTGATGCCTCTGGATGCCACATCTTGGATGTATCCAGGCCAAGACACACAGGCTAAGGCACCCTGGTGGTGTGGACCTAGATCCTTTCATTGGTCAATCATTGCATATCTTATGTTGCCTGGTGAGGCCTCAGGATCCCTCCAGGAATAGCTGGAAGATATGGTGGGGAATAAGGATGTGGAGACTCTGCTGTCCCTGCTTTTGCTACGCATATGCTGCAAGTAGCAGAAAAAAAGGAAAAACGCTGTTGACTCAATTAATTACTTTGGGTTGGGCAGCCTTAAAACTGGCAGTGGGCATTCATGCAACAAACTTGAAGAAATTACAAAGAAAAGATGGGATACACATGAACATCTATCAGAAATGGACATATATCAAAAATATGCATACAAGTTGTGGCAAAACTTAAAAGAAATACCCTACCCTGCAAACAATATCACACTAGATTTGAAATAAAGATTTGAAGTCAAATAGTGATCACTAGTCTCAACACTTAAGCAATATATTGATTGAAGTAAGCTCCAACAAACAGCCCTCAGTAGTAATAGCTCTTTTTGAAGGCCACAAAGAAAAAAAAAGGAAGAGCAGTAACACACCTTTTCAGGTGAGGCTTAATGTCACCTTGAAGAATGAACAGGCCAGCTGTGGTGATTTACAATGCACGGCTGGGCCTGCCGGCTTCCTATTAGCCCACCACAAATTACATCCACGCATCAGCTTAATGATGTATTCTGCACACGCGCCTCGATGTAAGTGAAGACAGTGACACATATGAAACCAATGTGCGTACATTTGTCGACACAAGCATCCACGCACACACACACACACACACACACACACACACACACACACACGCAAACAGTGATATTGTTGAGTGACAATCAAACAGAGTTTTCTCATAATTACTGGATTAATCAAGAAGTAATGAATGTGGAGTGGCTCCACATGGTGCTGATTAACACAGATGATAGAGGGACATGGGGAATACGCTGCATCTATCTTTCGTTAATACCACACTGATAGCTAAAGCAGAGGCCTCCATGTTTGATTCCTACTGTGCTAGTAAGTGATCGACAGTGTTTGAGTACACGTTGTGTTCGCATGCAGTTAAACTGTTGCACAGTTACAGGAAGCAAGTTGCTCTCAGCCTTCATTTTTCTTTTAATCAAGTGACGCTGTGTATATGCATGTGTGTGTAATCACTTTCTCTCTCCAATTACGACTTTAATCCATCAACTGGCTGTTGCTATGGTGATTCTCTATCCAATCAAAGCTATGTTGGTGAGCACATGCAAAGAAACAAGAATCACAGGATAACTTTTTGATATGATGACCAAATGGATAATTGAAGTAGGGATTAAAACATCCTGCACGTGTGCACTAAAACCTCTCATGGAGTTTTTGACTAGTTTGGTTTTTGTTTGTGAACCAGCAGTGTTCAAAAACCAAAGAACCACTCAGGCACAATTGGCTTTGGAAAGGGGGATGACATGCAGCACAGGGCTGCTTAAGGAGCTTAAGCCTCTGTACACGGGGTGTCCACTCAACCAGTTGGCACCCCAAACCTTAGCCCTTTTTGTTGAAATCCCAAAGACATGTGATGATCAAACGTCATTGAACATATCTATGTCTACATGTCCACAGATATAGCCCATTCATTCCTATACTATCTCTAAACTCCAGACATTGTAGACCTGCTATGCTGTAGAAAACATGGACTTTAGAGTAGGAAGACATCTGCTTTATGGTGGAGTGAGCCCAAAGGCCCATTTATGCTTTTTGCTAAAGTCAGATATGGAGCCTTTTGTCCATCTTCCTGGCTTTTATTTTTAGTTAGTTTGAAGGACTCTTGTGGATGGGTACCCTGACAGAGAAAATGCCATGGGAGCAGTGTTGAGCAGTGGAGCTGATGCGCAACCCACGAAAAGGAGCAAAGAAGAAGAAGCCGCCTTGTTTTTAATGGCCACCAACATCTACTGCACTGCCTCTTTTATGTCTCTCACTGTGAATGCTTATTATCATGATCTCCTCCATCATGGCCATGTGTGTTATTGTCTGAAACTGACATCGGAACTTGGAGGTGAACTCTGAACTCTGCACTGCCGTCTGGTGGATGTATTGACAAACAACCATGCCAACATGGATGCATGAAAGTATGAGGACAGTGACGTTTAAAATGGATGTACCTAATTATGTATGTAAAGGGAGAATGAATGGGCCTTAAATGCTGAATAATGAAGATTGTCCAACGCCGTTGTTAACTAAACAGTTCATCTATGCTTCTTTGAAATGTAAAGTTGTTGGCACTTCATCCTCTTTGTCATGAAATTCGCTACTTTTGGCTCCTTCTGTCTTGAGCTAACTTTTCATCCAACCAACAGTCAACCACGGTCTAGCATTATTCTCCCCGAAGGCTATGCATCTTAGGTTTTTGGAGAACGGTGCATCTATACATTTAAGTTGAAAAAATAAGAGTAGAAAGGGATGCATATGGATAACTCAGTGAAGGTATAAAACATTTTTAAGATTTCTGGCAGAGAATTTGTTTCAATCATGCTGAAAACTTCAAACCTTTGGTTTGGATTTCACTGATGATGTGTTGTGTGCCAAGAAGTTGTAAAAAAAAAAAAACAGCAAACAGGCTGAAATGCTCCTAGCTCAAAAGATGCACTTTCTGACCTTTAAAAACTCAACGTTCCTGACTTGTTTGAAGGCAAAGTGACATTAATTATGTAGATTTCTGGAATCATCACTGCCCAGCAGCATCCCAAGGTTGAGAAACCACACTTAACTTTTTCTTGCAGGACACTGCATGACATTACCACTGAGTTTCACGCACCATGTCACATGCTGCAAGCAAATATTAACACACTGTTTGTTTTGAATGTGAACTATGGATGATTCAGCAAAGAACAACAAGAAGACACTGAGAAAATCTACAAAACTTTCGTAGTGCATCTTTAACGCTGTGAACTTTCCAACTACTCATTACCTTATTAATATATTTTGGAGTGAAATATTCCTTTTGAACCTACATTGATCACAGAACCATCTTGCAGGATGATTGCTGTGTATCATAGCTTTCATTCATACATCTTTAAAAAGGTTTGAATTTTAATACATATATTTTACTAAACTGTCAACCCATCTGCTAGGCAACCCTCCCTATTGTTTTTGTGTCATAGCTTCTTGTAAAAACTGAGTTTAAATTACTTTAAAACAAACTTATCCCACCTTCAGCTTCATCCTATTCTCTGTCAAAATGACTAAAAACTTTCAACCAAATATGAACCAAACTGTTAAACTGTCTGCACTCACAGACATAAGACCTGAATTCATATAAAATAATTCAATTACACTTTGCATGTGATAGTGAGTGAGTACTTCAGTTTCTCACAGAGCTATTAAGAAATTAGGGCCAAGAACTAAAAATGAATCAAATTAGCACTTCACTTTTTAATCGAGTAAATTAAACATCCTGATTGTCATAACCGTGTTAAACACCCTGTTTGTTGTCACTGTTTGTGCTCATTTAATCTAAATAAACAAATTTCTCCTCCTCTCTCATGACGTTTTTTTATTTTTTTTATTATAATTAACTTAAGCAGGAAGGTCAATTAAGACAGAATTCTGATACTTTATAGCTAGCACAGTTGCTACCACTAATCCCATGACCGGCAGGAGTGTAATGGGGAGAAGACAGTGGACAGTAAGCAGTGGGACCAGTGTTGCTTCCATACTGTGCCTACTTGGAGTCTGCCTTTGAAAGTTAGCGTGCCTGTCTCTTTATCATACATCTAGAACAGAAGAGGCTTTAAAAACCAAACACAAGACTATATCTCAAACTGTTTAGTAGGAAAATGATGATACTGGTGTTTTGATTTTTTCCCCCCCCACACACTGGTGAAGTTAATGCTGGAATATTAAAGTGCTGAAACTGTATCTGCTGTGGGAATTGTGGAAAAGGCAACACACCACTATGTTGTGAAATCATTTTTGTTTAGAGAAATCTATCACAAAGGAAAACATAGAGGTTTTAAAAATATTTTTAGTACATTTGTCAGATAATTGATTTCTAATATTTTCCTAGCCAAAGGATCTACAGTGAAAAGGAAAATATTGTCCTTCTGTTTATCTAGAATTCATAGAATAACTAAATCTGCAAATGCATGTTGTTGTTTTTTAATGATCAGTGATGCTATTGACTGGCATGTAATTGGTGCCATGGAGAACACAGAGTTTGTATTATACACATCCTGTAAACACACACAAGGGGAGGACAAGGCATCTGTGCTAATAAACCAATGAAAGCTTTCACTCTTAGGCAATTAGATGAAGATGGGAGGAATCAATAAAGTCTAATGTCATTTTGGCTGCATTTTGGAGTTCAGCATGCAGTAGCACTGTAGATCTTAGCTGATAAAGAGGTATCGCTAATGATATTTTCAGCTCATTCTGCTTTTTGCAAATTATGCATTTAATGTGCACTTTTATTAAACAAGCCAGTGTTCAAACTTGGCCAAATGTGGACACAGTTTATATCAATTGTCCAACTAAAAAAACACATGACAACACTGTCCCTGTAGCCATAAAGTTAAGTGGGATTCAAATCAGCTGTTGTAAACAACACGAGGGAAGAAAATAGAAGACAGTGAGAAAGCTGAGGTCAAGTAAGAGAGTGATTGGAGAAGTTCCAAGATAGCAAATCAATAATAAATCAAAGGGAGAAGAAACAAAGAACTGTATTCATTTCAATGTACTACTGGAAAGTGTATCTGACCTCAAAACAAAGATTGGGATATATCTGGGCTCAGAAACTGTAGAAGGCAGCAGTGTCAGTGGAAAGGAACAAAAACAGCTGCCTGTCTTGCTCTCTTTGTCTTACATCTATAAGTGGATTTATCATTTCCAGGCCCTGACCTGTCCTCCCCAACAGGACAGCCCTACATCGACTCAGCCTTGCAAATTAATGCTAACCCTGACCACGAAAAGCCTTTGTTCAGATCACAGAACCTGTGGTATCACAGTATAGCTCTAAGGCTGCTAAACCTGTCTGGGTCTGGTTAAATCCACACCATGGACAAGGGACTGGTAATTATGTACTGCAATTTGTCAGATTTTTCTTCTTTATTTTCCAACAGACATGTGAATGGGAAAACTGACTCAGAAATGAGCAACATTAGATGTTTATATAAGTTCATGATAAAACTACCCAGCGGAATTCTGAAACACTGCATTGGCTATAATGGAGGATGCTCTCGCCTTGTGGGTTTTAAAACTCTTTTTCCTCACCGTAATACTTGAGTACTGCTTTTGCTTTTAGGGCATTTCACACCTCCCTTTCACATCTTTTTAATCAGTTGTGTCATTATCAATCCCCTTCTTTCTTTAAAGCCCAGATGTGACATAGCCTATTTCATACATCCTATCATCCTTTCGCCATATTCTCAATCTTTATAATCTATTTCTCATTCTTTCTCCTTTAGCGTAGCTCCTCCGGCCCTCCGTGTCTTCATTTTTGTCACTTTGCCTGACTGTTCTGTCCTTGTTTCTTTTCAACACCATCTAATGCAGTGTCATGCTTCAATAATTGCTGTGTGCGTCTTATAGTGTATTTGTGTTTGAGCTTGTGTGACACAGGCAGTCATAGGAAGCTGGGGCGATTAAGTCTGATAGCCACCAGATGCCTGGCTTAGAGGTGGAGTCACACACACTTTGCATTCACACACAAACTTTAACGTGGAACACAGAAGGCAGTGACGCACTTAGACTTAGTGTGTGACAGAGGGACTGAATGAAAGGAAAAGAGACTACGGGAGTGGCACATAAAGAGGATACAGTGTGATAAGGGGGAAAAAAGTCCACAAGAGTATACACTGTGAATTTGCTATACTGTGTAGAGTGAGTAGTGACTCTGTTCCTCCTGAGCTTGTTTTTTAGGGAGCAAACAAGACATGAGTGAAGGCAGATGACTGTCACATTTCTTCAAAATGGCTGGGATGTGACTTCAGATCAAAGCTTTGATAGGCCACATGCTGCAGATGTTGTTTGCTCTGTGGTGTGTGGTGGTGGTGTGTATGTCTGTGTGTGTGTGTGTGTGTGTGTGTGTATGGGGGGGGTTGCTGAAGCTGATGTTGGTTTTCCTGGACTGAGTGCACTGATTATCTGAGTCTATATCTGCATTTGTGTGCGCTCACATGGATGTGTGGGTTGTGTGTGTTCATTGGAAACTCACCATCAGTCAACCCTATCAGATTTGGGCAGTCAACAAGCAGCTGGATTTGAGCGTATAACTGGCTGGTGTTGCTTCTCAGTAAAACCTCAGGCTCATTTAACTGCAGAAAGCCCAGGAAAATCACAGAAAACAGCTGTTTTCCTCCATTGTGGTTTGAAAAACATAATTATATAGCTTACTGTATATTTCCTGCTAAAGGAGTAGATTAATATTATCAATATTTAGGGAAATGGCTGGTTAATTTTATGTCATTGTATCCTGGACAGATTTTTGGACTGCACTCAATCAGAGCTGGCTCCAAAGCTAAATCTGAATTTTGGACTGTTTTATGAATTAATTGAAAAAATAAACAGTAATTCATTACTGATATAACGATTCATACCTTTTACTTAGTGGCTTTGGCTGCAGTGACACCTTTCAAACTGATGCCCTGCACCTGGTTTCCTCCACATGCTGATGGAAACTGTGGCCAAATTTTTCCATTTTTGTTTCATCATACTAGGACACTGTGCCTCTAAATGCCCGAGAGTAATTCTGGTGTCTTTTGGCAAGCTCCCAACAAGCTGTCCATGCACCTTTTACTCAGGAATGACTTCTGTCTTGTCCTTCTGCAAAGTTTTCCAATCTCCACAAAAACCTCTTAATATGACTCACAGTCATAGTAAATCCACATGTCGTCCATTTGTGAATGATACAGACCTCTGTGCTTCTGGGAATTTTAAATGCAGCAGAAGTTTCCTTGCATCGCATCTAGCAGGTCTATAGAAAATTTTTACTTAGTGATGACTTGATTTTCTTTTGGACATGGAGCATTGACTATGAAACCTCGTAATGTTTAATGAATTGAATTAAATGCACATTAGTTTGATCCTGCATGGACCACCAATGGAAACTGGGAGGTGGGTGAGAGGGCTTCAAACTCTTTGCTTTGTCACTGTGTACTACTATGTGTAGATAAATCAAGAAAAAGTTACAACTGAATCCATATTAAGATAATTAAAGATCAACAAACTTTGGGGCCTGAAAAGTTTCTGTGTACAAATACTGGTCTAGTATTTTCCAATTTAACACACTTTCCTTTCAAACTGTTCAGAATTGTGACCTGATTATTATGAAAATGGATTTGAACTGCACAAACCTCTTCAGTGTGACTGCCTGTACGAGCAACCTGCCGCTGGAAAATATCAATGACAGGAAACATCATGCTTTCTGACCAGAAATTAGCAGAATTTCTTTGATAGTTTTATAAATGTGCCACACTTGTTGCAGCTAATCACAACTTAAGTGCAGAGCTATCATTATTATTATTATTATTGTGTTAAAGTGGCTGACTCTTGCAGCCATATTCAGGAAAACATACTTTAAGCTTCCACAGTGAAGATGCTTCAAAGACAATTACCCCCTAAAACAAAATATTCAGGTAAACCAGGTACCATCCCACCTGAGCAAAGCACCTTTTAAACCAGTCCACCAAGTTCTCTAGTGTCTGTTCTGCAATGAGCCTCACTATACTGAGACATGTTATCGAGACTGTTGACACTTAGCAACCTGCTGTCACATTGAACTGGTAGCACAGGCAATAACTATAATTAGCTTAAGTAAAATATGGACAAATGTGAATGTGCTGCTGGATTTTTGTCCGCACAAGTAAAAAGTTAATCATTAATAAATTCACTGACAGCAAGAAACTAATCAATACCAAGCTATTTATAAAGAACATGTGTACACCAGAGTGTACCCTGCCTCTTGCCTTGTAACTGCTGGGATATGCTCCAGGTCTCTCGTGTCCCTGATCTGGAATAAGCGTTATTGAAAAAGGATGGATGCATATTTTACTGATTTCCATCAATAGAGTGTGACTGAATGTTTATTGATGCTTCTAAATGTGGTTCCATTTAACATCCTCAGTTGGAATCAGATCATGTGCTTTCTGTCTCTATTCAGTTTGGAAGGTATTGCAGGGGAGACTTGTATGTGGGACATGTGACAGACAGGAGGTAAAGGTGTTGATAGCTTTGTTAAAAGGTAGCATGTAGCTTCCTGCTCTGTTCACAGAAACGACCAGGAAGTTACAAATCATTTGCAGCAATAGGAACAGCACAGAAAAGCTTCCAATACCTCCAAACCCCCCCCAGAAATAATAAGAAAGAGAAAACAAAAAACACTACTTAATTATCAGAAATCCTTTCAGATCTAAGCCTTGCCATTAAGAGAAAAAAACTAAAACCTATCGAACCCACACTCAATTGCAGACGAACTACAGCTGATTCTGTCTGAATTGGTAGGTCACATGACTTGTTGTTGTAGCAGTCTCTGTAGACTCTCCCAGCGGAGACACATCTTCACATATAAATTCCCAGATGCATTATCTAATCACGTAGCAACAAACTGATGAAGGGACATTATGTGGAAGACACACAAATGTCTGTCTGTGTGTTAGTGTATGAGAAACATTGTGTAATCATGTGCTTGCCGTTGTTCATATTAACTTAGAACTCTGAGCGCACACGTGTGTGAGAGCTGAGCGGTGCGACATGGTTCCTTGTGTCAGCGTTAATAACCCAACCCTCATAACGCGAATAGAATATTGATAGAGATGAAAATGGCCCAGAGCAGATCTCTGCTTCATTAGTGAAGCCTAAAGAACACGGAAACAGGAGCGTTCACAGCAGTTAGAAGAGGGGAAAAAGAATGAGAAGTAGGTGGCAGTTGTGGTTTTGAAACTGGCAAAAGATTTCATGTAGACAGACGAATGGTTAGGACCTTTTAGTGTCACATTTTATTACGCAGAGCACTAATGTAGAAGCATATTTAAGCATGAAAGGTAGTGCAACTGACTCCACTGGGAAGCCATCTTAAAAAATGCCCCCAGGACAGCTTTGTTAGGTTAACAAGACCTTTATCTAAAAGAATGGGAAGGGGACCTTTATTGCAAGTTTAGTGATGTCATCATAAAATAAGCTGCACAATTTCTTTTTTCTGCATCTCTGTACTTGCAGTGCTCATGCATTAAGATTCAAAACAACACATTTTAGTTTTGGGGGCTGAATACGTATATAATCATCACTTCGATGAAGTCTGCTCTAGATTTCTATTTTGTAGTAATATCTATGGTGGCATCACTGTCATCATGGCAACCAAGAAATCATGCAGCGTGACTAATAGTTTTCGTCAACTGCTAATTATTTATTATTTTCAAAATAGAAGCAGGAAACAAATAAAAACTAATATATGAGGGGAAAGACTACGATTAATTGTATTGTTGTTTTCTTCAATGAATGAAAACAAGACCAAATCCAAACAGATCTAAGTGAGTTGTGTGGAAAGGTGGGACAAGTTGGGAAGAAATCAAATCAGACTTCATCTCTATGTATCATACAGAGGAAGTCACACATTTATCAAACCAGCGCCGATGAACTTTAATCAAACCAAGGCAACAAATTTTTATATCTGGGAGAAAGACAAGAGCTGGCATGGAGATGTTTCATATATAATGTAAGGTAAAACAAGATGCTGTGAAAACCATATGGAGCGACTGTCACTGGTAAAAATGCAGGAAATTTGAGGCAACATTTGCACATCAGCCACCCTGAACACCATCCAAACATTAGCTTGAGACTGCTAACATTATATCATGTGCTATGGTAGGCTGTGTATATAAAAATGCCCCAGCTCTCATGTTAATGTTGCTAATTAAAGAAGTAAATTAACCATTAATCTGAAATGAAAAATAAAAAACGGACTGGCCTGATTTGATTAATGTAACAGGTCTTACTAGAAAAAAACCTTGATTTCATGTACTGGTTGCAGAAGGTTTCAGATGATATAAGGGGGCTACATAACAAGATAAAAGATGTAACTTCACCTTGGTGCAAATAAGGAATTCAGAAATTCAAGTGGAACCTTAAAAAAACAACGGATTACTCCTACACTTTCTAAATAGAGCATTACAATAGTCAAGTCTGGAGGTAATAAAAGCGTCTCTGCATTGGCTTGAGAGAAATACTGTCGTACTCTGGCGATATTCTTAAGATGATGAAAAACAATCTTAGTTACATTTCTGACATGTTGCTGAAAACTTAAATCTGGAATAAAATATTACAAGATTTTTAACAACTCTGGAGGTATTTAGAGTGAGTGATTGTATAAATCATAAGACTTTGACTAAAACTAAATCTAAATTTGCCATTTAAATGAACACCGCTATCATGTGATTGGGTGTATTTCAAGCCAAATCATGTTTTCTAAAACCAAACCAAGTAGTTTTGGTGCTTAAATGTAACCAAACAGCAACTGAAAATAAAAACAATCCCAGTTTCTTGGATAAAAATGGTGTGTTTTATTCTTCCACCATACACTCTGACGATGGAAGAAAGTGAACAAGCACTTGAAGAGCACTGCTAATCATGAGGAGAAAACCTCAAAAAGGTGGTCGGAAGGATGTGGAATAGATAAAGATGAGAGGAAATCATTTCAGATCAGATGTGGTTTGTAAGAGCTTTTAGAAACCAAAGGCTGTTGAATCACTCAATACATAACTGGCCATGAAACAGTTCCAGTAACAAACAATAAAAACACTTATGTCATTCTTTCCTCACAAAGTGGTAGTCCATTGCATTTGACCGAGGCGACCCTTTACAGTTTGAGCTGTACGCCTACTTCTACTGCTGTTGGTGGACAATCGGTGAGGATGCTGCAATCCCAATGAATCAGCAAGGAAATAAAATCTCCCTCCTCCTCTCCGTGTCCCCACTGTACCCTCTCCCCTTGCCTCTTTCCCTGTCTCTGTTGGAACAGAGTGTTTGTTTAATGTGGCGTTGCCATAGTTACCTGTCTGCCACATTGAGGTAATGTTGTTAATCATCAACTTTATCACGCTGCGACCTGGATGCACGCATGCGGAAGACCAACTATGACATGTTGTGCACTTAAGGACATTAAACAGTGAAGACGATGAGGTGTGGATTCATCAAGGTGAGTCTGCTTTATCATCCAAAAAAAAAACAAAAAAAACATCAATATCTTCTGCAAGTGCTTTCCTTATTTCTCTTTTTATCCATGCATCTCTCTTCACGAGCTTGTTGAATCTCTTTTGGTTGACATGACAACAGACAGGCGATGTCGCGCCTCCTGTTCTGATGACATCACTACAGGCGCCAAGCCAATCCCCCCCAAAACCTTTATTTTTATCGTCTTCTCTCTCTCTCTCTCTCTCTCTCTCTCTCTCTCTCTCCCTCTTTCTCCAGGACATATTGATCTGGAATACAAATCACAGATGCGACCAGGAGACATGCCGGTTTAAGAGGCAGAGCGGTGGAGAGGGGTGGTAAAAAAAGAGGTGGAGTGGAAGAAGAGAAGAAATGAATACAAGGGGAAAGAGTGATAAAGACAAATAGCCTCACTTTTATCTGAACTACCACCCCACCCATTATCTGCCATCAGTTGTCTAAAATGGAGTGTGTTCATGGGCATTTTCCATACTCAGGTACTTTGATATAAACCACTGACACTCACACGTAGAATTAATTTTGGGCAGGCAGAAAGGATCGCCTGAAAATGGTTTGGATTGTGGGTGTGTGTGATTGCAATATGGGAATGTATTTTCCATTGGAGGTGATGCAAAAAACATTTATGATAAATCTGCAACAGTCTTGGAGATAAACTATAAATAAATTTCAAAATGAATGGGTAAGTCTTTTATTTAAGTACAAACCCAGTCACTGCAGGGAAAAGCACAGATAAGAAATCGTGCATTTGCTTTAGTTGGTGGAAGTTAGGGGGCATTTGTCCTGAAAACAGGAGTCAACTCCCCTGTTTAAGACAATGTTCTTGTACTCAGTGTTTGGTTTGACTCCTGAACCAAAGCTGGTTATGTTTATGACCAAAAAAGCAAAAACTGTGCTTTGGCTTAAAATGCGATGGGGGGAGGTTGTTGGTTTTTTTTGTTGTTTTTTTTTTACCAACTTGCAGTTTCCCGACTAATGAATTTCATGTGACAAGCTGAACAAAAAGTTGTACTTTTTTGGCTCAGAAATATTCCAATCATATGTTGTGAGGAGGGGAAGACATGCACATACACACACTGTAAATCCTTCAAGCAAGAGACCCTAGTTTTTGTCCTGCGTGAAACTTTTACCCTATTTAGGATAAAAGGGTTTTGTTACATTCAAGAATCTGTGATGGTTTTTGGCAACTCAGCGTTACCTAAACAACAACGTGAGGCATGATTCGTCGTCTTGGTAACCAAGTCAGTAAAGAAGACATTAAGCACTATTACTGTTGAATTTTGCATATCTTTAAGAGAATATGGGGTACCAGCAGACCATAAACAGTTAAACCCTCTCCTGCTTCTGGACCTGGTTATAAATGCAGCTTTGCAAATGGAAACACACACACACGCACACACTGTAAAAGGAGTCCTGTAACAAGCCTGTTTTAGCCATTATAACTCCAGAGTGTGAAAGTGAGTCTGGTCTTTTGGGAAGTGGACTCCTCTGTACAGACATACACACTAACTCTCTTTCTCTCTCACACACACACACACAAACACACTTGCACAGACACACACATATATACAGTGTGGTCTGTGGGGAAGTGGTCCATGGAGCACACACATCAAGAATGGCCTAGATAGACGGGATGGCAGGGGACACACACACACCATCCTCTCCTCTCCACACATAGACAGTCAAGGACACTCTCATGGCCTATATAGTTGGGTCATTTCATACCAGAACACCTTACTTTCATCTTAATATAAAAAGAAAGGAGGATGAGGGGTAAGATGGCACACAACAAGGAGTGGAGAGTTGGAAGTTATACTAAAGCTAAGAGACACTGGAATTATAAAAAAGTAAGTTTCATTTTCTCAAGTCTGACTCGACTGATAATTGAACAGCTGTTACATCATCATTGCTTAGAGCCAGATGTGACCATATTTGTATGAGATGATGCTGGACAATATCTACTTACTTAATTATGTATCTATTTTCACACTGTCCAGCAGTCTTTTAGATGGAGACAGTGATTGATAGAGATCAATACATCAGATCAGTAACTGTCAGGCTACATGTTAGAAAACTTCTCAGTGGATCATGGTGTTGGCTCACAATAAATCAACAGCAGCCCTTTTTTTCCCCTAAACTTTGAACTAACAAGTTAATGAAAAGGAATTCACTGCACGTTGATGCAAAAATGAACAATCTTTCAAGTTGGATGACACAGATTAGACAGAAAAATAGGAAATAAGGACAGGAACGCAGATTCTTACATTGCTCACACTGTAAACTTGCTGTCTTATTTTCAAAGTTGTACTTGGAAGAAGCTTGTTGCCATGGATACTACTTAACACAGCCAGTAACCATGGTATCTTTATCCAATTAATACAGGTCACATCTGTAATACTGCATTTTATTTAAGGTTGTATGCCCTGATTTTAAAGAGGCATTGCAACAATTTAACTCATGTATGTGCAACCTTATAGGAGCCATGAGATCCTGTGTTATTGAGGACTTTTCCATGCAATATGACTGCAAATACCTGATTAATTATTTGGCTAAAATGGAGGGGAATTCAAACTTGAACTTGTAGTGTTGCATATAAGTACTTGTCATGAGTGACAGGTCACAGATACATAAGTATACTACAGGATTACTTAAACATGTCTTTATCATACATTGCTTGTCAAACCTTGAGCTTTTCCAAACATTTTCATAAGGAGATATTGTGGAATGCAACAATGTAAAAAACATTGGAACTTTTTTGGGAAAAAACTCAACTCTGATGAATGTAAACCAGCTTTTGGAGACATCTTTATTTGGCAAATGCATTATACAAAACAAGATGGCATCTTTAGACCAGCTGCCCTTTGCTCGCTCATATTGAAGTGTTACTTAACCTTTTCAGTCTGTCTGTGCGGCTGCATAATAGGAAAAAGTAACAGACAGTGTTTTGTGCCCCTGGATACACAACAGGCTTTTCTAACCCATGATCCTTAGCTGCAAGAGGTGATCTGACAGCTTTTCGGCCCGATACAGACACATACTCACATAAAAGAAAATGCCCCCAAAATATGCACATCGACACACACCCAGAGGCAGGAAAACACACACTCATACAAACAAATACACAGAAAAAGAGAGAGAGGAAGAGAGAGATGCATCACTCCTCTCTCTTCGTTTAATCTGTCTTGCCTGGGTGCTGTCACCCAGCAGGGCTACGCTCACAGCATGGCATGTGTGTGAGTATATGTGTGTTTATGTGTGGGGGGCCTTCTTCTCTGTAGTGCAGCTATTCATCCATGACAAGCCCACCACAAGCCTGACTAACGAGACTGCCGGAACTGAGAACCTGCGAAAAACACGAGTATACATCCTTTGTGCTTTAAACCTCACTTCCTAAGAGACAACACTGCCAGAAAAAAAAAAAGGAAATCTTCCGCAAGAGTCATGCTCTTACTAGTGAGCAAAGAGACCTTAATGTCCCGGGTTGTTATAAGAGCTCTATGCAATCACGTGCAAGCTGCTAATGTTGTGGTAGAAATTTCGAACCATTTCATATAATCAGCAGGTAATCTATCAGGAGCAACAGACCCAAATCTTTTTCCTTAACGAACCTTTAAATCTATGTTGTTGCAAAGGGGAGGAAAACTTCTGGCAAATTTCCAGTAAATTTCCGGAAACTTTCCAGCGGAAGTTAAGCTGGGGAATTTTGGAAATATTCGAAAGTGGAAACTTTTCACGGGAATAATGGGAATTTATGGGAATATTGGGGATTTATGATAATTAATTGGAATTCGGGGAAAATATCAAAACACTGTATGATACCCAAACATAAATATCAAGATATTGTTTTGTCATAAGTAGACATCCACGCAAATTAAAACCATTTAAAAAACATGACATTTTAAAAGGTTTATTCAAAATAGAACTTTAAAACTTTCAAATATTACTCAACCCCCACACCTCAGTACTCCAGGATTGAAGAAATAATCAGTGCATGTGATGAGAGGAGTGGGCAGTTCATGTAGGGGGTGTGGCCTCTATAGCCCTCTAGTAAGCAGTGTACTGTGTGCATGTGATTGAGTACACATTCAAGTTTGCTTGCATTAAATGTGGTTGTTTTAGCCAAGATTAAGCGATCATATTCCTCAACTATATATTTAAATTCCCTGTTATGACAAAACACCTTCAATTTTGTATATTTCCGTTAATTCACATATATTCCCGTTAATTCCCATGGAAAGTTTCCAACTTTGAAAATTCTCGGAATTTTGCAACCCTAGTTGTGAGCAACTAGGTCATCGTTAGATACAGAAATACAAATATATGTGTACAAAAGGGTATGCATGGAAAAGTTGGTAGCGTCCCTGCTGAGAGCCGGAGGGTGACTATTCTTCCCTCTCAGTACATATATTGCCTTTGCCACTCTTCCCTTTTTCTCCTTTGCTACATCCTCTGAAATTAGACTCATCAAAAATAAATCACGACTAGATGGTAGTGTATGTATTGTGGCTGGTGACTTCGCTGTGTGCCTCTCCAGAAGAATATGCATGGACCACTGCTGGTGCGTGTAATGTATGTGATCAGCGTGTATTTGAAAGCGTAGGATTAGTATCAGTGGTAATGAGGACAGGGGGTCTCAGTGTCCCGGCTGATCTTTAGCCCCAGAAGCCTGACTGTAAAACTGGAACGAAATGCAAGGCTACTCTTGTACTTTAGATTTACTCAGGCTTACTTTCACTGTATGTGAACTGTAGAAGCTTCATGCCTTTTTTGCTCAAGGGTAACACACACACAGGCGATGACTCACTGTAAAACTTAAAATCTCTTATTAAGCCACCACTTGCAGACAGCATTTGCAATGCTTCTATACATCTCTAGAACACCACCAACAGAGAAAAACACCATTCTCTCTGAGTATATTTACGGTAGGTCGTGCAGGTTAATCTTGTCCTGAATTGAGTTACTTTCTTATGTTTCTTACTAAAATTGCAAAATGCATGGCCATCATGCTGATTTACCGATTGACTTTGTTTTTACTCCCCTCCAATTCACAATTCTTTACTTTTCTACTGCACTCTCACCCTCCAATAGACTCCCATTCAAAAAGGATCAGCTGCACTCATGAAATACCTAGTGAGTAATATTTTCTCCGCAAGTAATGTGACATAGAAGTGATTCACTCCTTCTGGTTACCATGCTCATGGCCCTTCTGTAAATATTTTCTATGGCCATTGCTTAACACAAGCACTGATGGAAAAACAAGCCCATTGATCCAATCTTTGTGATTGAAGCTTAATTTCTCCAACCATGAGCCTTTTTTTTTAACGTTCTTCCTTTCCAGTCTATAAAAACAACTTTGCCTGCACAGCATATTTGCACATGCCAGAGAGCATGAGTGGATGTTTATTCCCAAATAATGTAACAAAAACATAGAATTGTATGGTAGCATGTGCCTGCTGGAGCATCTACATTAGTTGTTTTTATTTCATATAATTAAGTTTTCCTTTTTCATCTGAGAGTTTGTCAAAGTTGGGTAAGCAGTGGCTAAAAACTCCTGAAATACAATTAAATGTGGCCAAAATACTATTCGTGCAAATCAAATTCAGTCTTACTAATTGTGCATGTTTTAGCCCAAATACTGTGAATATGGCAGACATTTATACACATTAAAACACATTGACCATGTTCTTACTACAAGATTCTGGGTTCTGCTGTAAGTAAATATTGAATTTAGCTAAATTTAGAGCGCCATTGTTTTTTCATAGCGTCATTGTTTTGGCTGGATTTAGCTGGACTCCCCTTACTGTTTAATCAATGTTTCTTTTAAAAGTGATGTAATACAAATCCAATCGAGATTTAGTGATAATTAAATCAAAGTCTGAAGACAGTTGGAGTTGTTTGCCTATGTTGCCAAGTGAAGAGCCAAACAAAACCAAATACCCAGCCTGGATTAAGCATTTTAGCTGAGAGGTGTGTTTGACTATTTAATGTTGAATACAACATGCCGAAACCAAGTTTTAAGGGACTTTTAAGGCATTTAGCAAATTAAGCTGTTGTGTGTCAGTTTTCAAAAGTCTTATCAACTGGACCCAAGAAAAAACAAACTGCTTTATGTCTCTGATAACGATCAACAAGTTTTGCATGGATTTGTTTCAATGTTGAATGTGAAAAAGTAATAGTTGTATGTTACAAGCAACACAGTACTTAAAGTATCAGGTATTTTTTCATCTGGTTAGAGCTTTTCTTTAAAGAGAGTGCATCTTTTTGATGAATGGAAGACCCCATTTTGACAAATTGGCATGTGTCAAGCTCGTTGAGCGCCATCAACCCTGAATGGATGAGTCTCCGGCAGAAAGTGCGAGTTTACGGAGCTGCGAGTTTAAAACATCTCCATCATCTATGTTGAACATCACCCTCTCTGCTCTTCCAGTGCAGTTATTTAAACCCAGTTCGCCAAGATTTATTGCTGCATGACTGATGTCAAAGAGCCAAACTTTATGTGCAACCAAAACCTGCTCAAGCATATCCAAGGCCATTGGGAAGTGTGCAGGACAAGTTGAAAATTAGATCTACTACCATAATTGTGACATTATATAATTTCAAATTCATTGACATTCATTGACTGCATAACATTAACACAACCATTCAGCATGGGCTCAAAATGTAATATCTACATCTTTTGCATAAATCTTTCCCATTTTTGTTGATGGTTAACAAGCTATAGTCAATAATAATAATTTATTAGCATTAAATAGTACAGTTTTCTGATCAGCAGACCTCTCTCCAACACCCATGCACACTGTATGTTCACATGACTTCAGAAAAAAACTTGAATTATTGTGCTAGACCAAATACGACCATGTTCTTTACACAAATAAGTTTATGTGTCTTCACTGATATTATAAATAGTCAAATTTATCTAAGTTGTGCTTACGCACCATACACACCCAGATTATGCAGCTGGTATTTGAATTACTCTTGCATGTTCAATTGGACACAAGCTTTCAAAGAAAGAGGTAGTAGAAAGGGGTAGAAGGAAAAAATAAAAAAGAAGTATAAGTAGATGAAAAGTCACAACCTCAAGGAATAGCATGCATCTCATCTGTAAAAACAAAGAAAAACATGTAGCACACATGAAATGAACAGGCTGTCCAAAACCTTGCTTTACATGGAACCATTTGCTGTCAGCTATATTATTATAGTTATTTTGGTCTGAAATGTAATAGCTCAAAAAGCTGAATACCAACAAGCTGAACGGAAGTAGAGATACAGTTGCACATAACATGGTCAATAAATGGATTCCCTCCTCTGCTTGTGTTCTCAGACATGATGCAGGCATGTCATGATTGACAAAAGTGCAGAAGCCTGCTATATGTATTACAATTAAGCAAACTAGTAACAAGTTAAATTTACAGTTATTCTATGGTTATGCACCAATATATCCATCTACCCATTTTCTATACCTGCTTATTGTAATTCTGTGTCAGCAGAGGATTGAAGCCAAATCCGTGATGCAGGGTACATCCATGACAGGTTTCACACTCCTAGGGTCAATTAAGAATCTTCAGTTAACCTAACATACATGTTTTTGGACTATGGGAGGAAGCTCAAGTGCCTGGAGAAATGTAGTGATGCTTTTTTTTTTGTTTGTTTGTTTGAATGTAAAATAATCCCTTTTTTCATCAGAACTTTATTCAAATTAGATGATTAAGTATAAAGCAGACCAATTTATGTATGGGAACCCAGTAAAATGTAACATTATAGTCATAGTATCATTGACTAGATGCACTGTTTCTAACAGTGCTGAACAGTTTAATAGTTTGTCAAACTCCAAAGCACTCTGACGTTTTCAATATAAGTTGAAGACTTTAGAGCACATTTACTTCAGCTTTTTACTGTGTGCAAATGAAAAACAATTTGTACTTGTAAGTGCATGGGCTTGTGGTTTGTCCACTTTGAGTTGTTCAGAGCTTTGTGTCTCCTTGTCTGAACTCCCCATTGGGACAATAGATGCTGTTTGGTATCTAGTGTTTCTGTGGTTAGATCTGCTGCAAATGCAAAGGGCAGATGGATGGATTAATTCATCCAGGAAAGGAAATGCGTGAAAAACACTAAGTGGGTGGATAAGTGACACGGGGGGGGAGGGGGTTACAAAGCAAATTACAGTAATATACAGGAAAGATGGGACACAAAAGAGGGCAGGCAAGATGGGGTAAGTCAAGAAATGCGCAGTGGGCATGAATAATATAGATTCCTTTTCTACTCTTGTCCCTCTTCATCCCTCAGCCTGCCCTGCAACTTTGGAGAAACATACATGTGCTTAAATGCACTTGTACACATCATTATTTTAGTTGTTTTTGCTCAACGGCGAAGCATTGTGCAGCAAGACGAGAGTGTACAGATAGCACAACAGCTAAATACACAAAGCACATCGTAGATAACTCATAGCATCACACGAGACATAAAAAAACAATAAGATAGAATTTGTATGTTAGCGTAAGTGTGGCTGGTTTTTATAGCAGTAATTTGCTGTTTTTGTACGTATAAAAAGTGTTAGGTTTGCAGCATTGCAACATTTGTCTTTGCTAGCTTGTGCACAGGCACAGACACATTTCGAACAGAGTCCATTAAAAACTCAGCAGGTCCTGAGTCATAAATGGACTCAGAACCTGAAGCTAGCCTCTTAAAGTGCCAAAAAACATCCGAATAAGTGGCAAAAGCCATGTGAGACACAATGATTCTTGAATGTTCAGTCTTGTTGCAGAACAACAAGTCCTTTTTGCAAATGCTCCAGCAGCAACACATGCACCAGTCTACAAAAATGTGAAGGTGCACAATAAGCTAAATGACAGTAAAATGCACTGACAGCAGTGATTGTTAAATTAAGCATTATGGTGCATACACAACCTCAAGTGCCAATAATCATATGACTAAGGCTGTCTGCTTGGAGCCCATTTTGGTGGGGTGGGGGTAACTGGTAACTGGATATGCTACAGGTCTACAATCATTATTTCCCCTGGTGGCTTCAAGCAGATCAGTGGAAAAGATGGGTGTGTGTATGCATACTTGTGTTTATGTGTTAGAGAGATAGGATACATGTCCAAACACACACATACACACATGTGCACAGACAAACTGAGACAACCAGGCAGGGATGATAAATGTGGGTTGCAAGTGAATTGCAACTCTCTCTGATTTTAAACACACACACACACACACACACACACACACATTGCTGCAGGTGTTGGCATATAGTCCTACCTGAAATGAAGACTGAGGCCTGATAGCACTAACAGCAGAGGACAGCCTCTGGATAGATTTCCGATACCCAACCAGAGGCTTAAGCAAGACAGAGTCACAGATAATCCTCCCTCTTTCTCCTCCTCCTCCTGTGCTCTGTCACTTCCCTCCTTCCCCATCTCCACTCACCTTTGCCACTCATTCTTGTTTTTCCCTGCTCCATCTCTCCAACAGATCCTCCCTTTCTCTGAACTGGTTACTTCCATTTCCTCCTATCTGTCCCTCTCTTTGCTTGCCACCTAATGAAAAATATGTTATTTCCTGCTCATATCATTTCTACTTCAATCCCCCCCCCCCCCACCTAGTTTCCCTGCATCCATGTGTTTTCTGGGCACTCAGATGGTATTTTACGACACCAGCAGATGTTGTTGAGTCACATCCTCAAGTTAACGCTTTGACACACCATGAGGCGCTGATATAAACTTCTTTAATGCTGATTGGCCTTTAATTGCTAATTACATCCTCCAGTATATTTGCTATAACCTCACTTTGACTCACACATCTTTAAAGATGCACACTGTAACTACTGCAAGTTGAAGCTACAACCCCCCAAAAGTTGGGATGCTGTGTGAAATGTGGATGTTGACCTTCTCATGATATCTTTATAGAAAGAAATGACCAAATGCAGTATTAAAAAATATGGTACAACATTTTTTTCTAAGTTTTTTTTACTTATCTCTGAGGCCAATGGTAACAATCCGTAGGATAAGGTTTTTTTAAGGTGGCCATCGCCGATATAACATACAAAACCCAGGCCCACCACCATTACAGCAAGTTCAGGTCAGCCTGTGAAAACAGTTTGCTAATCTCTACTTTGCCTCTAAATGGAGGCATGTGAAGCCTGAAGCTTGTGAAACCAGTGTGTCCAAACTTTTGACTGGTACTGTCTTTCTGTCTCTAGGTCTTTTGGTTTCTCGAACATGAATTAACAAAACACAAATTTCTTTTCAAAATATGAAAACATGTTTTCGTTTTTTGCAAGCGATTGAGAGGAGAAAGGATCAAAATGTGTCAAATGAAAAATGTGCCGGTCTGTCTATGTCTGACTCAAAAAAGTTTAATGAATCTTCTACAAGTTCTATAGTTTCTGAAAACATGTTTTCTTTTTCATTCAAGGTACAGCTTTGAAACTGTAAACTTGTGTATTAGAGCATTTCTGCCCATTTCACCTTGCGAGGATTCATTTCAACCTGTTTGTGCAACAACTGGAATGATTAATAGTGCTTTAATACCTAGATTTACTCATAAGTCGTAAGAATAGTTTGTTGCACTGTTTCTCTGATATATGGCTTCTAGTTAAACATATCTGAAAGAAATATTGATTGGTTGTTTCTTTTCTTTAAATGTATGCCACCTATAGTTGATCCATTTTTACTTTCATCTTTGTTTAACGTTGTGTGGGGTTTTTTCATCCGTCCTTGAAAAATGTCTTGTCTAACGCAGGTTTTCCTTATTTATCGATGGGTTAAACTATAAAATGGTAAACATGTTCATGGTTGTTACTGCATGTCTTTTGATTTGCCTTCAATGGAATCATTTTGCATTTGAGTGAGATAAACTGGCAGGTGTCCAGCACCCTGGGTGACCATCAGAAATCAATTACCATACCTAACAGAGGCATCATCATACCTGTGGCACAGTGCCCACAGGGAAAATTACTCACTGATTGCACCGCTGAGGGCTAAAAAAAAAAAGCATGTGTGTGAGTTTTCCTGACCCGTGTACAACAATGTGTGATTTAAAGCCATATAATGTACAGGAAGAATAGCAATATACATGTGTCAGGCCGTGTTTCTGCTCATGCGTGCTTGATAGACCCATAAGTCGTAAGAATAAGACTGTGCAGATGTAGGACAGCTGGTTTAGTTGGAGAACATGAACATTCAGTGCAACAGTCTGTATCATAAACTCTGATTGAATTACAAAGCAGATGTAAAGATAGGATTTAATTGATGAAGGAGAGGATGTTGAGTACCAGTGGAGAAGCTTAGGTATCAGGAAGTGTAACATAAAACTTCAGGATCAAGATGTTTTCTGCTTCCTGCATGATGCAGGATTTTTCTTTTGGCCCTGCTTCCCTCACGGATATGTTTGTTTTTTTTCTCCTTGCTCAGTACAGAAAAAAGAGGTCATGTTCGATACAGAGCAGCATCTTTTAGGATGCAAGATCCTTGGTGAACATTCTGGTCCATATAAAAACTAAACCGATGAAACTTTTCCTCCGATTATTTTTTTCTCTTTTTTTTCTGTAACTGTACCACACAAAGGATCTGTCATCTGTTGTTTGCAGGAAATTCATTGAGTCCTTTTGACATTATATCCACTTCCCTCCCCCTCCACTTCTCATCTGAAAATACAAATCCATATAAATAACAAATGTAGGTGAATACAGTTGCTATGATCCAGTCCATTCAAATGCAAATGCCTTTTCCATCCCGACGTTAAGATAATTCAAATTCAACATGTAAAATAATTACTGGAGAAAATTACTAATGCAAATATAATCTCAGAGCATGTGCATGTCTTGAAAAGCATCAGCAGTTGTCATGCAGCTGTCAACAGACCAATAAAGACTGAACTGTCCATGGTGCTGAAAATGCCACCCAAACATGCAGCTTCAGCCTAATTTTGCTCAAAATTCCCAGTGACAGAATTTGAGATTTGCTCTTACATGTTTTAAAATTGCTGTCTGGAGAAAGTTGGTGCCAGGGTTTACTTTGATTTTTACATGTAGATAAAGAATCAGTCCCAGTGCTCGGAACATGTATAATATGAATTTTTCTGTGATGTTTGAGTTGACCTAGACTTTTTTAGGAGCATCACAGCGACAGAGGGCAGTAAAATGTTCTTAGTGGCACTGATCATGTTAACACTGAGCCTTAAAACCACGTCATCATGAAAAAAAAGTCTTGCTATAAGAAGACATCAAAATCAACCTGTTAGCCCTCAAAATCTATTTCTTCTTGTGACATCATGCAATTTCTTTGATCTGGGTGTGAGTCACTGGTTACTTTCATTTATAGGTTACAAAGGAATGGTAATGATAGTGATGATGATGCGTGTGATATCAGTGTATGGATTACAGAACAAGCCTGGCAAGTGCAGGCAAAAGGGTCCAAAGATTCACAAGTGCCCCTGAGCTTCACCTGCAAAGTGTCACTAAAAATTATGCCCACAATGCCTAATTAGAGACCAAAAAAATTGACAAACTGAGAGCAAAATCAAATTACAACCACAAAGAGACACGAACCATTTCAATAAATATTTTTAAAAGTTGCTACAGATGGAGAAGCATGAATGAGAAGAAGATGGAGAAGCAAAAGCACGACACAAAAGAGCAAAAAGAGCATTTAAAACTTTTACAAAGTTCTGAGAAATTATGTGGAATGACCACTTAATGACATGAAACAACATAGAAAAAATAACCCCGAAGACACATTGGGCAAAAAAGAGATGTGAAACTACAACAAGTCCAAAATGACCACAAATTAAGAAAAAAAAAGAAAAAAATAAATAAATAAGTGGCAACAAGACACAAATTAACCAGAAAGTCACAATGACTACAATCGGATACAAACTAAACACTAAAATAAACTAATGCTGACAACACAGCTATATAAAAAATATTTTGAGAATCATAAATGAACCATTTTGTCTCTTTTTACTCCTCTGGAGAGAGGCCCTGCATATCTCTGTGCCTGGGGCTTGTTGTCTCATGACATGTCCATGATGACATCAATCAGTTAAATGAGGGAAAAAAAATCCCCTGTGCTAATAATTATAGATCACGGTGACATCATGGTAATCAAAGAAGCATTAAAGTTGCCCCCCACCCCCTGTGTTCAAACTCTAGGCTATATCAAAACTGCACACTACTTTAGATGGCTGGATGAACATGCTCTTGCTTCGGCAGGTAACATCCATAACATCCAACAGCCTGTGGAGAGTTGCTCCTCGGTGCAAACTGTTGGTAAAAGTGCCACGCTGCGACACAAATGCACATACATACACGCACACCCACACACACACATCGCCACCCCTTTCCTCATCCCCTGTTGCTATGGAACCTGTCGCCAAGGCAGAGATGTATGTGGTTGTGATGGAGGTGGTTGATGAGGGCGACGACGACGGCGATGATGATGAGGGTTATGAGGATGATGATAGTGATTGAGCAAATAACCGCTTGGCGAAATGCACGGCTGGGCTGGCCATAAACGAATGCTATGCTGGGCTTTGCTCTCTGCAACGTGGGTGGAAGGAGCGACGCGTAATACTGCGCAATGCAAACAGACCCGTTCCACATCGTAAAACAGATCACAGCGCTGGATTTTGGAGTCACTTTTTTGCCGGTGTAGTTTTTTGGTTTTTTTTAAAACACTTCAAAAGTCATAATGTTGAACTTAGGTCGTGTCTTGTGCGGAACAACCTACTGTCCTCGCTGCCAGTCCAAAAATATCTCATCATCAACCCAATTCTTAGGAAACAAATAAGTCCTGCAGGCCCCCCTACTGCCACCTGTCATGCAGTTTCTCTCGCGCACTGTTATTTAGGAGACCTGCGGATATAACAACTCCTTGGCAACCATAATGTGTTCAGCTGTTCAACAAAGACAAAATTCACATCTGTTATTTCTTTGTAAGCCCCACTCTCTTGGTTTATTCCCAAATCGTAAAGCTGTGGGGATCTAAGATCTGTCAAAAATGATTTGCACCCCGACGCGTTTGCTGTCATTTTCTGCTGGAAATTTTTCTCAAACAGTAATGTTCCCGCCTACAACTGCCTGTTGGTTACATACGACCACTGCCCACCTATTATGCCACAGTTGTCGGATGGACAGGCCTGTCAAACCTACAAGTGTGGACTAAACCGAGCAATAAAAAAAAGGCCTCATCCATATGTGGTCGCGGCTACTTGCAGCCTTGTTACGGCACAAGTTGACTTTCTGCACAAAACTGACGTAATAAACAAATTGCACACATTGGGAAAGTAAGAACTGCATCTATCCATCTGTTGAAACGAGCAAAGAGCTAACACCCCTTTCCTTTTTTTCCTCTCCTCTCCCTCCCTCCCCTTTCCCTATCCCATCCCCATTTCGAGACCACACTCCTCTCTCTCCCTTCCTTCTTCATGCACACTTAGATGTTTGGTAGTTATAAATTAGACATTACATACCTTGATGGTTCTCAAGGGTGTCCTCCGGGATGTACATGTTTTTGCTTTCATTTACCATAAATGTAGTCCGGCGTTATCCCTATAGGTGAATGGTAAGAGAGGAGAAAGCTGGAGAGGAGGAGGGAAAATAACAAGAGGGGGAAAAAAGCCCCCCAAAAATAAAGAAATTAAAGAAGGGGGGAAAAGAAGAAAGAACTGTCTGACACGGACAGTTTTGGGGTATTCCGTTATTTCTGTTTATGGGGAGGGTCTCTTCGGATGGAGTGAATATTACCTAATCCCCATGATGGAGGTGAAGGCGAGAAAAAAGAGGGAGCTTTCGGCGGAACCGGTTGGGAAAACGCACCGGTGCATCCCTCGGTACATCCGGGCCCTAGGCGAGCAACATGAGACCAGCACCGCGTTCAATTCAATTCACACCTTTTGCCCTTTTCCTCTCTCTTCGTCACCTCACGCTGGTCGTTGTAAAGAAAAAGCAAAAATGTTTTAAAAATGTTACAAAGCACGGGCGCTGTCACTAACGGTCGCAATGGAAGTGCGCAAAAGACGCATTCGTGCGCATCTTCAGCAGCGTGTCTAAATTCGAGAGGATGAAGAAGAGGAGGTGGAGGTGGTGATGGAAGAGGAGAAGGAGGAGGAAGAGGAGAGGAGAAAAATTAGGAGATGAGAAGAGTGTAAATATTCCATCACGGGCTGCTGGGGGTTAAATCTCCCAAAGGGTTGTCGGTTATTCCACGTATCTAAAGCAGTGTCCCTCCAAATAACAGTAGCCAGTCCGTCCTGTCTCATCCGGAGATTGGTTTCTCTGCCCTGATCCAGTCCATGATGGTCCGGTTGTGTGTGTCTGTGAGTCAGTCTGTGTGTCTGCCTGTCTGTCTGTCTCACTGATCGGGAGTTGGAGCTCTATCTTCTCTCTGCCTCTGCTGCCCCTGCAACTCAGCTCTGCAGTGATACCGAGAGAGAGAACGAGAGCGAGAGGTAGCCCCCCTCCCCAGTCAGTGCATGTAGACGCTTTGACTGTTTCCAGATGTGTGCGCGCGCGCCTGTGTGCCAGAGAGCAAGAAGGGAGGGAAACTGTAGGTAATAGTGGGGAACCGGCGGCTGGTATCCAGATGAGGATGATGACGGTGATGATGAAGATAATTATGTTATAAAGTGTTGTGAGAGAAAAGGAAGGTCCATGGAAATATATATATACTGTATATATATATATTTCAAAATATGACAATAGAGCTGAAAGATAAAAGGCGTTGAAAGAAAAGTGCTGAAAGCTGTGAGTGTGCAACACAGACAAAGAGAAAACGTGTATATGTGTGTGGGCGTGTGTGTGTGAGGGAAATGAAGTTGGATAATGATCCATAGCAGCCTCAAACTCTGCAAAGACTCTAATTTGAGCAGGAACAAACAGATTGGAGACCTGTATATCTCATTGGTCCATAGTCCCCTCACATCTGGACTCTTTCAGCTTCATTCTTTTCTTTGGCCGAGGCTGTGTTTACACGTTCACTAAATAACTGGTTTTTCAACTCTTTTATGACTCAACCTCTGATCATTTCACGGCTCTCTCAAACAGGAAGGAACCACAAGGTTGCTTTTTTTCTTAGATCTTTGGATGTACTGTAAATGCACAGAGAGGACTGGCTCAGGAAGGTCAGCGCTCAAAGACTGAATGTGACCCAACAAAAAAGATTATAGGAATTTGATTATGGTTTTCCTCTCTCTTTTTTGCCCCTCAGGAGAGTAAAGTGTGTTTCGACATTACTCTCCATGATCAGAAACAAATTTGTCCTGGCCCCCGAGGCAATCTAAGTCATTTACTGGAGACATGGCCACTTTTCTTAGGTAACACAATAATGAAAGAAAGCTCATTTTGGAGTAAAATGTCAAACAAAGTCAACAACACCAGATCTTAACTAAATAGTTCTCCTGCAGGCTTTGATGACATTGAGTTGCTTGGCTATGTCATCCACACAAGGGCTTTTGGACGGAGCTCGTTGCACAAGCAACATTTCTCCATTTTCAGACTGAGCTGTTTTCTTAAAAGCACACTGACACAAAATATTCAAAAGTCTAAACGATGACTTGTTTTTTATGCATACACTTACAAAACACAAATTGTATTTCAATATTTCACATCAAACAATGGATTTTAGATGTAAAACCTGTAAAAAAATGTATAGGAAACTATCACAAAACACAAGAATCGGGCTCACTAATGGATCAGGATGTACTGAAGACCAAGAACAGCATCTCTGGATTCTAATCATGGTACTGGCCCTCCCATATAATTGTCTTTGACACTGAATACAAAGTTCACAATGTGCAGGCCTCACGTCAGTCTCGCTGCAGGCTATAATCAGGAGGTGAATCAGATGACTCAACTCAGCCTGTATTCATTTGTTCGGAGCTATAGTGCAAAATCACCACCCACCATTCTATAATAGTATAAAGCTTTTTGTCTACAAGTGTCACTGCAGGCATAGTAAAGACAAAAAAGAAAACTCAGAAATGATTCTATTGATGATTCTGACAACTGAATTGTCTGTTTTCAAAAGAATCTATAGTGTTTTTTGATGCATGTGTGATTTTAATATTCAGTATTTCCAGGAAAGCATTGTTGCTGGCACTGATGAATGAATAGAAACACTCCAAGAATTTCATATTGCAGATTGTTTAATGTCTAGACTTGGAGCATTAGTCAGTTTATGAAACAGATACAACTGGATTTAATCAGCTTTAATATTAAAATTCTACTTATGCACTGATATATCAGAACAGATTAATGATACATGTCAGCGATATAGCAGTCAAGGGATCCACTGATTCTGTCGACCGGCTGCTAACACACTGCTGAAAGGCTGCTCCTTCCAACAGTTGGGTGGGAAACGCAAAAAACCTTGAGAAAAACACCACATCATACACTCAACATAAATATATACAAACACACAAAAAACAACATCTAACGTTATTTCATTTGATTTATTTTACTTTATTTCATATTTTCCTTTCTTTTTTTTTGTATGTTCTAACCAAGATCATTTTATTTTGCCCCTCAGTGCTGCAGCACCTAATTGGTTGGGTAAGTATCCTTCTTGTTCTACATAAACACTGGCTTCTTTGAGTGCCATATCACTGTTTCATCAGACTTTTCATTGTGATTTATCAGTGCAGAAGTATAATTTTGTTATTAAAGCTTCTCAAAGTGGAGCCAGCTTCATCCACTTTGTAAACTGTCTAATGTTCCCAGTCTCAAGGTTGGGTCCCCTCCAAACAGTCACAAGATAAACCCAATACAAGGAGTCACAAGATATATCTGTGACTCTAACCTCTATTAACTTAACTAATTAACTAATTTGACAGTTTGGGGGCCTCAACGTAGTTGTTCATATGAAACCATTTGGTAAAATCCCACTTTCATGGAAATGCTGATAATTCATGGATGTGAGACATTTGTAAAAGAGTATGTTAGACTAAATATAAATGGATGTAAAACACCTCAAATTTCCATTTAACTTCTTATCTAATTATCACTGAACCAGACAACAGTCTTATCATCAGTGGCAGTCATGAGACAAATGGTCAGTAAGAGAGTTAATGGCAGAAAGAATCCCCCCAGACAAGCCTCTGTTTGGTTACGCTGGCCAGTGAATGGAAGATAGACAGACAGGAAAGACTGAGAGAAGGAAGAATGGATGGAGGGCAGGTCGTGGGAACAGATACTTCTACCCAGGGGACACACAAGCATGCAGACACACATACACGAATGTCCTCAGTAATCCAGCCTGCTTGTGGAGTATCGGCTCTATTTCTGACTCTTCTATATTTGCAGTTCCAGACCCCTTTGTGTGTGCGAGTGTGTGTGACTCAAAAGCCCAGTTGGTTTCTGGGAATCAGACAAACATTCAAATGCTGGTGTTCCACGTGGGAAAACAACAACCTGCTGGTCAGTCAAAGGGGAATTCCTTCATGGAAGTAGAGTTGCTTTTATTCAGCTTTACAGTTTTCTAATCTAAACATTGTGATCTGATGGATTTAGACTTTCAACATGTTGACATGATTACTTTTTTTTATATGTATTTTTTTTATGTAAGCACATGTTTCAGATGCTTGTTCTTCAATTGTATGCCTCTTTACTTTACTCCTGTGATATAGCAACCATCCTAAATGTTTGCAGTCTATCAACAAATTGTCTTGGTAGGCTGAACCCCCTGGACCCCCTCAAAAATTAGATGTTGCATCTCAAGGGGCTATCCATTAAATACATTTCAAAATTTCTAACTGCTGGTTAAGGAGAAAGCAAACAATTAGAACATTACTCTGAAAACTTTGGCACATTATAAGCGATTCCCAGCTGGCAGAAGTCACACCGTCTTGTTTTCTGCCTGTATCTATTTCAAATTTGTTTTCCATTTTCGTGTTTTTGCTTCTTCTGCTTTATCTGTTTAAGAATTGCTTGGATATGCATTATAAGTAACTATGATCCACCACTTTTTTAATGTGCACCAACCAAACTTCTCACAAAACGTTTTCCAAATATGATTTTCTTCCTCTTTGTGTCACATTGAGTACTCCTCTATGCCTTCTATGGCTGTTATATACCAGCTTCTGTAAAGATGGAACCATTGCTCAAATAGATAATTTAATCTATTACAAGGTAAAAAAAAAAAATCTATTTTTACATCATTATATTGATACTTTGATTTAACAATCTGAAAACTCCTTTTTGTAACTTTGTTAAAAACCCCAGTCCCTAAATTCAAAGTCAGATAAGGTAAATGCACTTCAGGAAAGCTATCACCCACCTTGGCTCTTTACCTTCAGGTGTAATGAATCTCCCTGACTATACAGAACAGATCAGCAGCATGCATGTATGTGTGTGTATCCTCTATCCATGTTGTGGATTTTCTTTTGTGCTTTCTATACATACACTGTGAAGAAAGCTTTAGAGTAATACATTTCCCCTAAGCTATTATTACTATGATGTTATGAATTTATCATAGCTTCTCTACTTACAATATGTCTGTAGTAAAATTGTGGGCACATGGGCATTTTTCTAGTGTGGAAACTGAAATTATACTAGTACCATAACTATACCTCCCCTTTTAACTTATAACAAGCTGCCCACTGGCTAAATCCCGCCTGTGAACCAGTGAGGCCTTTCTCTGTCAATAAAAGACAAGCAATCAGTCTTAACTGAAAGCTTATTGACAGCATTGATCTGCAGATGGATAACTCATTAGTCCCATCATTTACAAACTCACACCCCCTAAACAAACTCATAAAAACCACCCTGATAAATGATAATAACAAAAATAGACAGAAGACAGATAAAATAGGCAGATAAAGAAATAAATTATGAAACACACACAAACACACACATAGATTAACCCCTGACAATGTAACAGACAAACAGGCTTCTAATGAATCAAAGAAAAAAAGAAAATCATTTCATTCTCATTGAAGAGCTTAAGCTAAGATAAAAGTTTGATTTTATTACATTTATTAATCTTTTTGGTCAAGAACATCAATGGATGCATATCCACTGTTGTGCATTTCCAATATATATATGGATGGATGGATGGATGGATGGATGGATGGATGGATGGATGGATGGATGGATGGATGGATGGATGGATGGATGGATTATGATTCAAGCACAATTTTTGTTCATAAATCTTTTAACTCATAACAGATCTGGCTAATATGGACTAGAGTCCAAGCCTTAGGAGGCGGCCTGATCAGAACTACTTATATCTTCCTGAAGTTCCTGAAAGCAAACTGCTAATCCAAGAGAGTCTCATGATCTTGCTACTGACAGAGATGTTAACATTGTATATTTGTTTCTCAGTAAACAAATGGCTGAATGGAATATTTTTGTCCAACAAACTTTGCAAACTTTCAAATATCAATGAGCAAACATCTTTAGCCTTGACACCGAGCAGGATGGCGTGAACATGGAGATTTATTGTCAGGTGTCACAAATCAAACTTTCTGATATGGATATTTCTGGTACAAATGTCCTTTTCCTGTGTCGGTTACTGTTCTGTCCTTGAGGATTAATTTCAGGTAGGATGTCTCACATTTCTGAAGCTTATGACTGGATTATTGCATACTGGAGATAATGTAAAGCTTTCTGACATAAGAAGAAAACAGATCTTTGCAACTGTAAAAAGTTAGACATTGTTTTATAGATCTGGGCTAGATAACTTGCATTAGCAAGCTCTATTATTTCTGACAGCAGGCCTCCTGAACTGGGTTTTACAGGGTACAGAACTATAGGCTACACTGTTTAAAAACATTGTTTGTTTTGCACTTACTTCTTGTGTAACTTAATACCAATTATACATGTCAAAAACCCTGCAGCAGGAGGGTAAATATCCACTGAAATATCGAAGGGAACTTGTTCAGTTGTTATTTACCCTCTCCCTGCCTCACTGAACAACACAGTTAGGATTTAATGCGACTTCATGTCCTCTTGCAATGCATTCAGGTCATTTTCAGCTACAGTTGAGAATTCAACGAGGCGTAAAGAGTGTTGTAGGCAATGACATATAGGTTGTAGACTACCCTTTGATGCCCCCCAGTGGATTTAATGAGAAATGTAACGGTGGATTTGAGGCCTGTCAGCATCAGAGCTGGCAGTCAAATTCTAAGATGAATGAAAACAGATGCACCAGCTGCTTGGTAGATGTAACAGGATCCTACACTAAAACACAACATTTTTCTTACAATTTTAAGAAACTCAATAGAAATTGAATAAACTTGAATTAATGGCTCAAATCAAATTACCTTGGAAGAATGGTGCCAGTACATAAATATAGTATTTGTTTTGCCGTCACAGTTTTAATTAAAAAAAGGGAGGAACATTTTAAAAAGCCAAAAAAAACAAAAAAGCCCAAGCCATCAAACGTCTTTTAAAATAGCAATTATCAGTGAAAACTACACTTTCAAAGAGCAAACTTATGCAAATAAATTAAACAGAATACAAAAACGTATCGGCATGAACCTCTGCTGAACACCGTGTTGGTTCGTGTTCACTTTTTTTATTGCCATAACATTGAAAAATTGAATTAAAAAAAATCCCTTCGGCTTTAAACAAGACATTTCTATCGATTTTTCAAAGTTGATTGATAAGGCTGTATCTCTAAGCATGCCGTGCAACTACTCATGTCTAAGTTGTTTACAGTTTCTCCGGCTAAACATGGCCGTTCTCCAACTCTCTCGTCGAAGTTAGAGCTCAACAACTCTTTACATTTTCTTAAATTCCTCGCGTTACATTGATTCAAGGGTTACTGTGTATCAACCGATATAACAGTATTTTTCCCTCGTCACTGGTTTAGTTTTTATAGATCTTTTTTGTGAGTCGTTCGACACCGAAGCTAGTTATCTAGCTAACTTCTCCATAGGGAACAATGACAGCGACTTCTTCTGGCAGCAGTAACTGTCTTACTGCTAAAGGACTGGACATAAGTTTAGCTGCCCTGCAGCGACAAGACCCATACATAAATAACATTGTGGACGTGGCCAGCCAAGTTGCTCTGTACACTTATAACAACAGAGCAAATGAGTGGGTAAGTCTGAAGTTTGATGAAAGAGATCGTATGCTAACCTAGCTTAGCTTGGTCCTTCGCCCTGTTAAGCGCGTTTTGTATACATTTACTCTAAGTGAAGTAATAGCAGTGAGTTAACCATAAAAGCTATAGCTGTTAGGAGTTTTTGTTTTTTTACTAGAAAGAGAGAGAGCATACAAATTGTTTGATTTATTTCTCTGTAGTCGGCTATATCTCTACATACACTGACACAGTTGCTGCTTCCTTGGTTACAAAAACGACTGTTACATTTCCCTCAGCCTTGTTTCTTCCCAGGTAAATGTTATGCAGTTCCTCCAGGAACCTGACTTTCTTAAATGAACGTGCCATAATAAATTGTTAAGAGATGAAGTTGGAAAACCTGACGCAGTTTATTTTTCATTCACATGGTTGTCTTTTTGTTTGTTTTGTTTTGTAGGAGAAGACAGAAGTGGAAGGCACTCTTTTTATCTACACAAGGTAAGGAAATAAGTTCATAATCTGTCATCCTGCAAACCATAGTCCTTTCTATTCCAAACTGTATGATTTGTAGCTAATGTTCACAGAAAAGTTGTTGACTTTTGGGCACATTTGTGGCCAGAAGAGAAATGCAGTTATACTAAGTTTTGTTTGCAGTGTGTCTCAGTCTTATATGAATTCTCACTACTTTTTTCTGTGCTGCTTTCTCTTTAAATTTCAGGCTGGCATCTCCCAGACACGGATTCACCATTATGAACCGACTCAGCATGGAGAACCTGACGGAGCCAATCACAAAGGACCTGGACTTCCAGCTCCAAGACCCCTTCCTGCTTTACCGTAATGCACGATGTAAGGCAATGCAGACACACAAACTTATGATGCATGCTCTATACTTCATGATTTTTTTCTGTAATTTATTTTTTGTCTTTTTTTCATTAAGCACAGCACATGTACAGTCGTGCACAAAATGATTCATACCCTTCCATTAAAAAAAAAGACAAAATTTACAATTGTCACTCAAATAACTGGAGACTGGAAAAAAAGTAATAAGAAATAAAAATTTGCTAAATTATCATTTAGTGAAATACAACTTTGATTGTAATTTTAATTGAGTTGAAAAAAGTTATAAAAAACAAACAAACAATATGGTCCTGGACCAATGAGAGCACTTTGCTGATGAGCAGTGGGCCAAAATACCTG
>JAOXYM010000025.1:15523128-15555991 GCA_028567055.1 Leptatherina wallacei | reverse complement strand
TATATATATATATATATATATATATATATATATGTGTATATATATATATATATATATGTGTGTGTATATATATATATATATATCTATGTGTATGTGTTAAAATCAAATCTAACACATTTTCCACGAAAATATTGAATGAAAATGAGCAGAAAGAAGTAAAATCTTATGTTATCTGCCCCTTTGAGTCAAAGATGGCAGCACCTGAATCTGATCTTGTAGTTGATGTTTTTATATTATTCAGCCACGTTCGGGGTGGCTAATTGTCTTGTGAAACCACAAAACACTGGAGAATTAAGAATAAGTGATTATGTCTTTAAATGTGAAAGTCATGATTAATAAGGGGCTTGTATGATGAGGGCTCATAACTTGTGAATCTTGTTTTAGTATTATGCTATACAAACATAAATGGCTAGATAGATACCAAAATGTGTTTCCATGATGAATAATTTTGTATATAAGAAAACCGGTTGAGAACAATGTCAAGAGAGTAATACTTGTTACTGCCAATGTTTTCCGACTGGACTAAAAAAATTAGTTTACCTGAATGGCGAACGAAGCTTTGCTATTTCTTTGATGTATAATTTTTTTAATAACAGCAATAAAAAGTATTTTCGACTTTATCAATAATGATGGGAAATAGCTATCATTTCCTTTGTAAGTGTTGTGTTGATCTGATCTGAGTTCTTTTATAGCTTCCTGTAATTCTCCTGGTTCCTTAGAAGCTGAATGAGATCATATTCTTGTGCCTCTGAAATGTGATCGTGTCTCCAAAAAAGACAGGTTCACTGGCCGTAGTTCAGAAGTTAGATAAAAGATTATGAAAAGGCAGTATATAGATCATTTGAGTGGGAACCAGTAGTACCATTTATGGAGCTAAGCAGAGGTATTTTAGTCAATTTAATCAGCCCTGACTCTCTGAGACCTACATAGAGCTCTCGCGCACACACAATCACATTGCTAAGTGTGCCTGCGGGACAAGAGTCTGACAGCACTACAAAAGCAGCCAACAGAGATTAGATACACCACAACAGGCTCTGATAATCTAAACACACACTTACTCAGAAGTTGCTGACACACACACACACAGACTCCCCCTGCCTCGCTCTCTGTTGGACTCCCAATCAGGCCAAGTAAAAGGCAGGTGGAATCAATGGATTCCTTATGTGTGCTTTGATCCTCATGCTGTAGTAGCTTTTTCTTTTTTTAGCTGACACATAGTCATTAATAAACCTCCTTGAGGCTCAGTGAAATACTGTGTATGACAAACTCTCCTCATTGCCCTTTTTTAGACATTTTGCACCTGCTTTGAAGGCACAAAGGGCTCATTAAACATGATGTGTGATATTGCTGGCTTCTGGTTAGAGCGTCGGTAATGGAGAATGAATTTTAAGTGTGAGGCTGACTCACTCATCGTGGGAAGGGTAGAAATCTTGCAAACACAGAGCCAGTAATCACAACACAGTCGATGACTATTTCCTCTGTCAAAACTGAAGCATAATCACGGGTTATCTAAGTTAAAGAGGGGCGGATACACAGCAAACCTAATGGCCTAACCTAATGGAAGCTACAGCTGATTGGTCTGATTAAAGGCATTTAATAAAACATCCAAAAAAGGAGCTATGAATAATGCTTGTAATTAGTGTGATTTTTATCACCATAGTTGCTGGGATTTTGGTTGGATTGCTGGACCTGAAATTTAAATCTAGACACGCACATGTGTGGCAAGGTTTAGCCAGATTTAGAGTTTTAAAAAAGAACAGTGGACATTGACAGAGAAACATCGCCTTGTGCTCTAACTTGGGCCGCAGCACAAGCTCACCCCCCCCCCCAATTAAAGTGTGGGGAAATGTTAGCTTTTACTGAGCTTTTGCAGGAAAATGCATCTCAAGTTACAGAAAATGTGTTTTTCTTGGCTAGCATCTGATTCGTAAGTTGTTAGCAAGGCTGCCAAACCCAGTGCATTATGACCTCTTGGTGGAGGGGTCGTGGAGTCTTATCATTAGACAAACATGTAGTCCTCGGTGCTGCTGTAACTTCCTGGAATGGCAGTTGGCACAAAGTGGCACCCCAGGCTAAAAATAAATTGTGGTGATACTACACAGCACAGGGCAAGATTCGGAGAAGAGAAATTTAGCCTGAGCAAGATGTTATTTCCCGGTCCACAGGAGACGGTACAAGGCTTTTAACTTTCCCTTCTGTAATTGCTTAATGTCTGGTATCAGTTGCCCTATTATCTTAAAGAGCTGGACCCCTAACCTCGGGGGGACTGCTTTAAATTTTGTATGTTGTTTTAAATCCTGAACAATTTGAATCAGTCTTCAGGCTGTGGTACATTAAATCTGGTTTACAGTTTAGTTGCAGCATAGTTATATTTCTGACATTTTTCCTATTATTTTGTATAATCAGCTGTCACAGTTGAGCTAAGATGCTGATGCTGTGCATCTTAGCTCAACTGGTGAGTGCAGCTCACTTGATGTAATTGATAGCTGGCCTCTGGTTAACATTAGTCATTTGTAAATCTTTATATTGTGTAGACGCAGTCTTACCTCCAGGGCGGACATATGTATATCCCAGGTCTTTCTCTGACACCAACAAGCCCTTAAATCTGACTTCAGGTTCCTCCTCCAGCCTTTCATGTTTAGGTTTCCTTTGAAAGAGACTTCTCAGCATGATTTCACACGTCTGGTGCTAATTGCCTCTTTCAGTCTATCCACAACTTGCTTAGATGGATCTTGAGTCACAGCTCCAGTTATTCCTTTTTTGATATAATGTTCAATGAAAACACTGCCAAAGGTGATGTGACGCTTAGTCAGTTGAGATTTTTTCTTCCTCGGAGGATAAAGGCGCGCCGGTGGCACTGTGTAAAAGTCCTTTTAGTTGAGTCAAGTGGTGCACATTTAGCTGTCACAGCAGTTCAAGTGTAGCCTCTTTTTACTTAGCTTACAGTGACAAAGGGTACCTGCAGTTAAGTAAAGTTGTCACAATAATATCTCCTTTGCTGAATGTTTCATAGGCTGTTAATCTCAGAATATACTCCTCCCCCAATGTCATGAATTCCATTCCCACAAATAAAGGCAGCAATGACTCCTCTCTTACAACAATAATTCCAAGCAAGGATGTTTTACTGTCAGAGCAGTCACCCCTGACAAACCTCCAGGAATCTCCTCGCTGGATAAAAGAAAGCAAAGCCGCTCTTAACTGATACTCTGAGCTTTCCTCACAAATGTGACCTCATGCTGCAGTTAAACCACTCGAAGTCCATCTTGGGCTACACTGCTGCTTTATATATGTGTCTGCATTTGTAATTATACTCAAACTACACAAAATCTGTAAAATACTATTAGTTGTCCCAGTGGTGATGGCTCTGGATCACATGACAGCACAGTTAAGAGTCAAAGCTTGTCCAAACCTCCGATTTAAGTCGTGTTATACATACAAGTCCTGACAGTGCATGGTTAAAGAGGTTCTGTAAAACAGTTTCACGTGCTCACTGTTTAGTCTGGTTCATCCAAGTCCCTGAGGGTTTAAGCTGTGGGTCACCTGCAGACTCCATTGATTTGGTTATCTCTGAGTTTTCCGATAAGGTTTGTTTAAACCACACAGAAAAGCCTCTGTTTTTGGAGTCGCTGTGGTTTTGAAGTCATCGCTCCTCTTCGTAGCCGTCCTGCTGATTTTATCTTCCTCCACGGGCCGTTTAGTTGAGTTCCCAGACGAGTTGGTTTCGGACCTCGGCGCACATTTTAAGTGTCCCCGTCTCTCTGCCCCTCTCCTTCAGTGTCCAGTGGTCAGACTGGAGCTCCCCCTCTTTTCTCTCCTTGCAGTTTTTGGTGGTACTGCTGGTTATAGTTCTACTCCTGCCTTCCCTCTGTCAGTCTCACTCTTTCTCACCCCTCTGTCTGACTGAAATGGAGACTTTACAGGTCAGGATAACTAACACATGATTGTTTGCTTCAGGAATTGTGGTAATCTCTTAAAAGCACCTTTCGCACCTTTTAATCTTGTCCACTTCACTTTTTTGTCGTCTGAATTTCTCCTTCTCTGTGGCTGAGAGGGGTCAGGTCAAAGAAATTGTCTGAATTGTCACAGATTCCTCTCTAGCCATCTTTCTGTCCTTTCAGCTTAACATTTTTCTTTTATTAGCAAAAGTCAGTCTGTACAATATTGCTTGACAGCTAAAGATGTCTGAGAACTGCATGTTCCTATTCTGATGGAGTTGATAATCTCCTCTGTAGCGCACCTCACTTCTTTCTATCCGTCTTCTTCATTTTTCCTCAATTTTCCAGCTGTCTGGGTTCAACTATGTGTGTCTTTGTGTCACTCAGTCTCTGTCAAACAGTCTCATCTCCATTGAGCACTAAGTGGCTCTGGCTCCACCAGTCAGTCTCCCACTATAGTTACTTATTTGGTTCAGGGCTGATTTTCCCAGGCTCAGTTTAACTCTGTGTATGTCTCTGCCTCCCCCTCTCTGCCCTCATCCACATTGACCTCTGCGGTCTGTGTTCGTGTGGGAATGTTCTTTGTATTTGTGGTAATGATATCTACTTTTCTCTCTTTCTAGAAATGATTTTTTTCTTTTAATTGTTTCTATATTTAACACTTTTATCTTTTTTTGGGTTTAGTTCATTTTTTTCCTCTCAAGATTAACTTAAAGTGAGCTTATGAGGTCTCAGATGGTGTACTCCTGTCTTGTTGAGAGCTGTCCATCAACCTTGAATCAAGGACACAAATTATTTATTTTGTGCGGGTAGAAAAAAATCTCTTATTTGTGCTCCTTTCATCTTATATTTTTAGTTTCTGGGTATCTGTAATTTCCTTACATCTTACAATTTCCCTTGTGTCTCTTTATCTGTCTGTCTGTCTGTCTTTCTCTCTCTCAGAGCTCAGATGCTTCATTTTTAGAAAGATATTGAAGGGTACATACGATGGAAAAAATTATACTTTTTTTTTCTGTCAGACTGTATACGACAGGGTTTTTCAACAAAGTTTTTACCATAACGTATGCAATTGGTACCAGAAATGGTATACATCAAATATGTTACGCAAAGCATATACAGATTAAAAATGATAAATTCTGATCTCAAACTTGGCATTGAATGCAGCATTGATCAAGAACCTGCCCTTACAAAAATATCAAAATTGTAATATTGAGAAGTGTTTGTTCCTGAAAGCAGCAGTTTTTAACTTTAGTTTCTAAAACCTTAAAGGGGAATGGAATGACAATGAAGCTCAGGGTTAATTCAGGGTTAATCTTCAACAGAGGGATTACAATGGGATTTTTGACTCGTACATAAATCATCTGGCTTGCAGTTAAGTAACTTGTGACGACATTGCCCCTAAAAGAAAGATCAGTACCAACTGTTTGTGGTAAAACTGCAGACCAGGGAAATCCAAGTAAAATATGTGTTTGAGAATGAAATCACCAGTCGGGTATTGTTCTGTGAGTGAGTGAGTGAGTGTGGTGTGTGGTCTCCTGAGCTCAGTTATTTTATTGTAGCTTACCAAGGCTTGCTCTCAGGTTATGTACTTCAAGAATTGAAGGGAGGGATTCCACATTTAAAGACGGGGAAGTGTTGCGAGTGGGTCACTTTACTTTCTAAAATGCTGATTGTAAGATTGTAAGATTTCCTAATTTAAAGGCCCTGATGTGCTATTTTCTCTGAGGTGTTTTGACCAAAGCGTGCCAAGCAGATGTTTCATTAAGACATTGTGGAATTGTGTGAGCTTAAGAACATATGTTTTCTATTAACATATAATTGATTTGTCATTAGGATACAAAATGTATTGCATCACTCCCCACTGACTGGAATCATATGTATGCAACAGTGTCGACTGGTTGTCCAAAGAAATTAGTAAAACTCACTGTATGTTGTTGTGAAACCTAATTACTAGCTGTTCTGTACATATGTGACCAAATCATGTCAGTGTCCTTTTTTCCCTCCTAATCATGTTTATACATTTCAAGAAGCTCCTGGGGGCCATGTTTTAGTGCATCATGTCACTGCTGGCTTCTGTTCCCATTGGCCTGGCCTGGAAATGACTCATTTTCAACCCCGGGTTCAGAACCAGTCTGTAATTACATATCGGTTGAGTCTGGTCTGAAGTCAAAGCAGCCGAACTGAGCTACTGCATGTCTGTGCATTTATTTGATTGTAAGGATATGGTAGCTCAACACTCTCATTTAGTTGTCTGCTGACCTTATTGGTGATCACATTACTAACCTGAAAGGGCAGTGATTGGATCATTATGGCAAAGCATAGCATTTAATTGGATGCTTATTATTTGTTTCAAAGTTCACTGCTGTTTCCTGGCTTTAAACCTTCTCTGTCTTCCTCCTCCAGTGGTTATCCATGGGATTTGGTTTTATGATAAGCAAGACTGCCAACGCATAGCTCAGAGAATGAAGATGTAAGTAATGAGTTAATATTTCAGCATCTGGAGTATCCAGGCTAAATTTATTCCCTTTATTTGCCCAAGAAATTCCCATTGAGACACAATACTCTTTTTCCAGGGAGTCCTGGTCAAAAATAACAGAAATATTGGCTGAAAATACAAATGTTCTACACATTTAAACGCTTTCATATTTCTAGTCTCGCTTCCTGATTAGATTTGAACACCATCAAGTTAGAACAGTCCACAATTTCAGCCCATATTTAACAGCACATGTATAATTTGAATATGATTGAATTATCAGTCCAAATAACAAATATTTTGTTGTAAAACATCCAGACCTAGCTGTGTTTGTTTATGAATTTCTTTGTGCAGTCTGACCCAGCAGGAGCAGGTCCTGGCTCATTCCCAGGGTGGTTGGTTATCTCCAGGTGGAGGAAGAGAAGTAGCCGCTGGTGGAGAAGGAAGAAAAGGAGTAGGGGGAAATAATGAAGCAAAGGCAGTGGACATCATCCAGATGTTGACCAAAGCACGCACAGAGTATGACAAGGTATAGGGTTCACTAAAGACTTCTGTAGGTTGTGGAGAAAATGAAACCAATAGAGCATCTTATTTGGATGATGGCCAATTCCAGATGTTTACATGTATATTTCTTCATTCTGACGAGATACAGAGAGTTGTTTAACTTTTTTTAAGTTTCTTATCCATTTTGCATTTTCTCTGTTTCTATGACGGTGATGTTTCCATTAGTCTCTCTATTTCTACTTCTTCATGTACATCTGTTTGTTGTCTTTCTTTATGTCTCTTGAAAAGGCCACTTCAGAGCCAAAGGAGATTGGTGGCATCAGTGTCCTGTGTGGAAACCCTAACCTGATCAAACCAATACCAGTTAAACCAAACACTCAGGTATAACTTCCACTTCCTGTCAGTCCTGCATTTGTATTTATATCTTGTATTAAAGGGACATGAAAGACCTCTAAAGATCCGGTTTATTATAAGAAGCCCTTTTCTTAGACATTTAAATTCATTGCTGCGTGAAAACACTTTTATATAGTAAGTGTATCTTTTAGATCCTCTAGTTGTCATCTAATGCCTGCCACATGTTTCTGCTTTTTTGTGTGTCTTCTAATCCAGGACGGTGAAGGTCCAGAGCCCAAGGCTCTCTCTTTGGCCACTCTCTTTGGCTCTCAGCATCAGCATCACCATCACCACTCCTCTAACCCTGTCCCTGCTGTGGCTGTTCCCTCATTGACAGAGAAAGTTGCTCGCCCACCTGTAGCCCGCACACTGACCTACGATGACACCGTAAATTCGGGCAGAAGTGTTCCCACCACTGGAGGACATGTAGCCCTCACTGGAAGTTCAGTTGAAGGTGTCCGACCAATTGTCGGGGAAGAGGGAAGGACTGATGTCATCATACAGCAGGGCCCCAGCATTCCTATTCAGGAGCTAACAACGCAGCCGCAGCACTGCCCGGCCATCGCCAAGCTCATGCAGGGACAGAAGGGTGTCGGGGGAGCACTTCAGACTTTGTCCGAGTCCCCTGAGAACCGGCTGTGTGACAACGGGGTACCGCTCGAACATCACCACCACCATCACCATATGTACCATCATCACCATCAGCAGCATCACCATCATCATCACCTCCAACAGCAACAGCAGCAGCAGCTTCAGCCTGACCCAATAAAGAGACTTTTGCAAAGCCATCCACCTCCTCCACTTGCCACCTCCTTTTCTTCCTCTGCTTCTCCCTGCGACTCCAACCACCCTGCTCTGCAGCAAAACCCTCACTTGCCGTCCAAACCTGCAATCTCTGACTCTGTGTCATGTTCCCACCTTCAAGTGCAACAAGACCAGCAACTGTTTTTCAGCCTTTTGAAGTCTCAGACAGAATCACATAACAACAGCCAGACGGCTTCATCTGCGCTGGGAACAGGTGGGAAATCTTACTTGGAATCAACATTAACAAATACCCAGGATACCTGGATCAACTTTTTTTTTTTTTTTTTTGTATAACATCAGATTGTACGGTATGCTGCCACCACCAAATGCATTAAGAGTAATTATAATAATTGAATCCCTTATTATCTCTCATCAGGTCTGTCTTCCCAGATGCAAGGTGTGGTGTCACCTCATGAGCTCCTAACCAAACTCCAGTTGGTCCAGCAGGAACAAAGCATGAGTTCTCATGATCCACCTCGACCATATCCAGGTCTGGCACCTCGATTCCTTGCTCCCAATAAAAATCAGGGTGCTAGCTCATCGTTAGGCACACTCCCATCCCCGACTGCAGCCACCGCCGGACAAAAAGCTGAACTGCAGTTTCAGGTAATGATTATTTTTTTTGTTATTGGAGAAAAAAAAGGTTAAATCAGCAACAGTGAACACGGTTGATAACTTCTTAACAACAAAAACTGCCTAGAGTTCTAATAACTTTTCATATCTGTACAGGTCATCTCCCCCCAGCGGATACCAGCTACTGTGGCCCCCACTCTGCTTCTTTCTCCCAGTGTGTTTATTCAGACTAAGGCTACCAGTGGGCTGCCAGCGGTTGCTCAGGAGAGCTGCCCTCCTCCCGCAGCAGTGTCCAGACCTTCGCTTCAGAAAGAGGTCACTGTCCTTTCCAGAAGCCAGCTTCAGGCCACTCTGCTGCATCTGATCCAGGTAAAGAAGAGATTTTTGTTTTTTCTTAAAGAAAAGAAAGGAATTTATTTCATGTATTGGCCATTTGTTGATTTTATGTTGTATATTTTTCTCAGTGTTGTTAAGGTTTTGAATCTGGAAAAACTACCTAGTTGAAGCTACCTTCATTCTTGATGGCATAGCTTCAACAAGGTGTTAGAAAAAACATTCTTCTGTGTTTCAGACTGACAGCTCCTTCCTGGACTCCATCTATGAAGCATACATGAGCCGCTTTGCTAACGGCTCCAGCAGCAAGTACTGAAGACGACGCAGTCTCTCTCCAAAGACACATTCTGACAATTGATATGAATGTACCATTTCTTCATCTGAAACAAACTCACGGTATCACCTCTGCACAGTCAGCCTGTCTCGTTTCCTCTTAGCCAAAAGTCTAGTCGCAGAACAAAATAAATAAATAAATAAATTCAATTCTAAATATATTTTTCCATAGAAGAAATACTCAACTTTTTTTATTGTTTCGTTTCATCCTGAATCTCACATGTAGTTTGGAGGAAAATGTAGCTTCGCTGTCACAGTTTACTCCCCTCTAGCACCAGCAAACATTCAGACTCAAGTCTTCCTAGTCTTTAAAGGAATGCTCAAGCTTGATTTGAGATATTTTAAGTTCTTACACACTGGGCTTTGATGTTAAGATGGTATGTTGTCAGTTTTGCTTTATTACCATCAGAACCAGCAGTGATAAATATCAGCATTGGCATTTTGTTCAACTAACTAACTATCACCCGACATGTTCACATTTGTTTGTAAAAAATTGTGCATGTAATGAATATGAAGCAGGCTTTTACCATCTCATTTATGATGTGTAGCACTTTTCAGTTGTCTTGGAGAGGAATTTACTTTTAAAGCACTTTGTAACATAATTGGTGCTTTGTTTGTCTTATTTCCTCTCTTCTATTCAGATGGAGAAAAAAATGATTCTGTATTGATCCAGCTTGAAAAGATGAGAAAATATCAACCTACACCACCTCACACAGCTAAATTGGAGGTGTACCTTTGTTTTTATCAATTTGCATAACACTTTTAAAGTTGAGATCGTCTTTATCGGAAGTGGTTACAGTTTATATTTCACGCCTGTCACTTGAATTTAAGTATTTTTTTTTTAATCAATGGTAGTTCTTTTAAAACAAACGGCATACAGAAATCGTGGGGCATAATCAATATTTTAATTTCAATTACTTTAATAACAGAGAATCCAGTTGAATAAATGGTTACAATTAGTACATACACAAAATATAAAATACCAAAAAAAGGTATTTAACATTTCCTGTAAAAAAAGAAAAATATATATATATATATATATATTTTTTATTTTTTATTTTTTTTTTACAGTTGCCATTTCAAAAACTGTAATCAAAGGGAGGAAGGAACTTTTAATTTCAGTTCATTTAAACTCTAATTCTGGTTATTTTTTCATTTGGTTTCATTCAGCTCAGCAGGAAAGTTGAAGTTGAAACATCCTAATTTTTCCCAGTTCTCTAAACTTGTACACAGCCAGCCTGTACAGTAGCAACTGGACACCAGCAGCATCAGCAACAAAAAACAGAGAATATATTTTATGAAAAAAAGAAAAGATTTTTTTTTTTCCTATTTTTGTACTTGTGGAAAAAAAAGAGGAGGCTTTTAATAAAGATAAACAGCATGTTGAAATGAAAGACAAGTTATTTTATTTGACATTATTTTCAGATCTGATATGTTTTAGCTCTGAATATCTCATCCAAGCATTTTCTAAGATGTGATGAAACATTGAACTGTTATTAGAAACATTTCTACCCAACTTTTCTCTTTTTGTGTGAATTGTTTTGCTGTCAAAACTGGAATATATATTTTAACTGGCTATTAAATGTTGTAAAACCACCTCTACTGTTGCCTGGTTTGTTTTTAATTGAGTCTTCATTTGAGCATTGTCCACTAATCACTAAAAATGTGCTCCCATTATTGCTTTGATATATATGGTTATGTCCTTGTTTGACCACAATCAATAGTTTGATATAATATCCACTTTAATCAGCGGTTTTTACTTGACCAGCAGAGCTTTTTCCAATTCATTCCTCTCACGATGTTAGCTTTTCCTATTATAAATCGCTCTTCTTGTTATGACCAACAAACAGAAGCCAATAATAGCCATGTTGACATAAAAGTATGGTTTCTACTTTTTTTTTGTTACTATTTTAAAGCTTGTCCTGTCACGCATCTCAGGCCAGTTTAGTTGAGGGACCTGCAATGAATTCACAAGATTTGTGCCAAATATTTCCTTTATTATTGCCTTTAAAGAACAAATGATCTACAGTTCACACATTAGAGAGGCCTTAAGCCAGAGGGGCGGCAGAGCAATGCAACGCAACATCACAAGTCGGATTCACCACTGGTGGTTCGGAAGCTAATGTTTCATGTTGATGTGGGTGAGAAGAAGAGCCTGGACATCAAACAAGGCAGTTTGGTAGCAGTGTCTTCGCTGAGAGAAAAGGACATCTTTGTAACTCCATAAAAAAAAAAACATGCTACTACAACAGAAAAAAGTTTTTGTTTCCATAAAAACATCCAGTTTTAAACCCGCACAGAGAAGAAAATCTCGACTGCACAAAGTATAAACTATTTAGGCATGATCAAAAACATATCGTGTACTCGGTGGTCTCTATTTTGAGATAGTTTTCTGATTTAAACCTGTCCAGTTCCAGCCTTCTGTGTGCTTTCCTTCCCAACTCCCTCATTCTGCTAAAAAGCATATGAAGGAAAAGGGCATGTGTATTTGTCCCTGGCTTACATGCAAGAAAGACAGTATGATGCCAAGAGGAAAACCACTGCAGAAATACGTCATTTACTCTATTTTTCTTGCATCGGTCTCTGTGTTACTCTTTATCGGTCCATTGATATCACTTATTTTCATCGGAGCTCTTAATGGCAGCTTTCTAGCAGTCTGGGGAAGCAAATAGGAGTAGGAAACATGGCAAACAGTTCAGAGGAGACGCAGTCTTCAGCTTTGTTTGTTTTTCAACACTGGGTATATGTAGCTTCCTCGACTTCCCTTCCTTTCTTCACATTCCCTCCTCTGGACCCACACTGTGGAATCGGACACTAGTTTTTTATTTTTATCAATTATCAAAGGTAAGGTTAAAAACCAGAGCAGTTTTGATTTTTTTTTTTTTTTATTACACATTGAAATATTTCTTGTGTAATATTGCAAAAACCTTCTTCTCTTTCTGGAAGTAAAACCCATTCTTCCCACTGAAACTGAGGAGGTTCCACACCATTGGTTTAGCTGATGGAGCTAAAAGTAAAGGCTGACTATTAGCTCTGGCTTAGAGTAATCAATGTACTCGAGTATGTGTGTGTGTGTGTGTGCGCATCCATGTCCAAAGAGGTGGAGTTCAACCCGCTTTTGCTACTACGGTTCTCTCAGATGGATGAAGTCATGTACATGTCTACATGTACTGGTTTAACTTTGAAGCCAATGGATTAAGCATTTTTCTCTTTGTTTCTTCTTTGTTTTTCTTTTTTTCAAAGATTTAAAAAAAAAATGTCACTACACCTTTTAAAGATTTGAGTTGAAAGCTTCAGATAGTGGAGTTACCCACGTCAAACACAAGTTAAAACTATAGTTAATCTTTTCTGGTAAGTAAATTGATTTCCTCTGTAAATATGTGTTACAGTGCTTGTGGGTTACAGTCCTTTTTCATTCTGTTGGTATCTTCTCGTTCAGGCTATCTGTTAGTTTCATTGGAAATTAGTCCACTTTGTCTTGAGGGTTATAAATCTTTCTCATTTCTAAATCATCTACTCCTCGTAATCATATTTCCATCCCTAGAGATTTAAAAGTTTGGATATTTTCAGCTTTCCACGGTACAGAGTCCAATTTATTTAGAGTGTTGGAGGAAGAGGGGCTAATATGTCATCCTCACCATGAGAGATATGGGTCAGTGGGGGAGTTGTGCTTTTAGTGTGCGTGCGTGGATAAACGTGTGTTGTATATTTGTTTTCCGTTTGCTGTTTTCCATCTGTGTGGGACTCAGCATCTCAGCTGTTTGTCATTAAACTGATCCCTGTCTGCATTCACGGCAGCATTATTGCCTCATGAGCGTAGCCAGATTGTTTTATTGTATTTTCATTTCTGTAACAGCATGAGCAGATGTTTTGCTGTCTGCATGTCTGTGTGTGTGTCTTCGTACAACACAAATCCCCTGGACAAATTGCAAAATCATCTCCGAAAAATTTTATGCTGAAAAAGAAAAAATTAGTTATAAAACTTAAACAAAATGGAGAAAAGCAGGGGGGGTTGATAATCCCCTAGGCATTACATCATTTTTCTCCAAAGTGAATTCACAAAATCATGCCCCTGATTAATGCGTTCTGAAGGAAAAGTATGTTTATTGTACTGTATGTGTAAATGTGTAACTTTCTCTTCTAAATAATAATTTCAATACCTTTTAGTCTTTGAGTCCAGATTTATATCTTGTATATAACAGTGTTGAACTACAGGTGCAAAATGTAGTTGTGTTGTAAGTGAGGAATGAAATTACATGGAATAATGGCGACTGTCTAAATGGAGTGATACAATGTGATCCCACCTGAGCAAACATGAAATGCTCTCGGTGGAGGAAATGTCACAACAGCTCTTTTCTATATAAATCTAAAAAAAAAAAAAAAAGATCTGACAGTTGGTATGTTCCTCTTTTTTCCCCTTTAGAAACTCCCCTACCCATCACCAGACCTGCTCTCATGGTCAGAACTGATCAGGAAAAAAATAAATACACACACAAACACACATGGACACACATTCACAACCAAATAACAAGGCAACAGAAAAGAAGAGAGCTGCCAAAAAATGTAAAGATGAATTTGATTCTTTACTTGAAGTGATTAAGAAAATAATAATAATAATAACAGAGAATGTGTGTATGAGATACTGCAAAATAAAGAAACCCTTGTCCAGATGGGATATTCTTTTGTAAGCTTCTCCCCTTTAATAATATCAATTGGTGTTGTATTAAATATGGTTGGAAATCCTGATTACTCACCTTTACAATAGGAGGTATAACTTATAAGGATCGTGCTTCTGAGGAATAAGCTTCACAGCTAAATGTGTCAGAATCCACAGTTATAAGGGGAAAAAAACACATATTGGCTAACTTTCACACTGTCGGGGACCTCAGTAGCATATGAAAGCTTTGCACCTCCTCCTCATGCTGGTTACCAGCCTACTCACATTTTGCTGTGGGATGGTATCCCATTCCTCAACCAGGAATTTTTGAAGATCAACCAGATTGGTACAGCATCCCAAGCTGATCCCACAAGTGTCCAATGGGTTTGAGGTCTAGACTCACGGTAGGTCATTCCATCCTCTCCACTCCCAAATTCTGGAGGTACTCTGTGATGATCCTGACTCTGTGGGGTTAAGCATTGTCAGGATGGAGCCAGGGCCCAGATTCTGGAGTTATAAAATCGCCACACACCAACAGAGTTGAAATAATCACAAGTTTTCTCACTTTAAGTTTAGGCTATATGTCACTCATTTTCACATTATTAGAATTTTCACTCAGATGTGATGAAGCAACATTAAAATCAAAATATACTAATAAATAAGGTACATGTACAGTACTGTGTTTATTCAATTCTTGTTTGAATGCACCTGCAGGAAAATAACCTTACTAAATGTATCAATATGGGTTTCACTTTGGATGATTAAAATGGCTTGTAACATGGATGTGAAACAGCAGATGACCTCAATCAGTAATACAGAAAAGGATTTAACTAAAGATGGGAGAGCATTTTCAAATCTGCAAAAAGGGGCACATATACGGACGGAGCTGATAGATTAAAGTTGCGGTTCTCCATGCAAGTGTGTGAGGCAGTGATAGTCCACTAGGTGTCTCAATATGTTTGCACTAAAAGACTGCATTGGCAAGTCTTCCTCCTCAGCCACAACTCTCTTTCCTCTCCTTTATTTTTTCTCCATGCTCTCTTCCTTTCCTCTTCTTGCCATCAGCCCATTTCCGCTATTACAATTGCCTATTATTCCTCCATCTCATGTTCTCAGTTAAAGGAAACACAGGGTTAGAATTGGAGAATCACATTGAGGAAGAAATGTATTTAAGAGAAGAATGGAGAAACGCCAGGCTAAACAAAGTCTGATGAGAAAGATTAAGAGAAAAAAAAACTAGGCAGAAAGCATAGTGCAAAAGACACTGGGTCAAAGAGTGATTGTGAGAAGATAAAGGCAAGAGAGAGAGAAAGAGAGAGAGAGATTGTGTGAATGTGTTAGTAGAGCGCAAGAGAGATGGAGGGAGAAAAGGAGGGATGGAGGGAGGAGGGGTTTAATCCTGCCAGGATTATGGTATAAACTGGTGCTGAAAAGGAGGAAGAGATACTCTAGAGAGAAAGGAAGTCCCACAATCTATCTATCTATCTACCCATCCTTACATCAGTCCACTCATCTTGCTCCCAGCATGTTCAACTCCTTGAGCCGTGTGATTCTGGTTTTGAACCTGTGAAGACGTAAGGTCAGCAGAAGGAACAGAGGAAGAACCTGAAACTACAGCATCTCTTCTGGATATCTATTGTGTGTGTGTTTCCGCTCTGGGAATATATCTGAAAATGACTGAATTGGCGTGAGGACTGAAGTTTACCGGGACATCCCAAGTTGTTGGTCACTCTCTTTTCTTCCTGGTTCCAAGAGAGGAAGGATGAGAGAGAGAAGCGGATAATGGGAGTAACACAAATGAGATTAAAGAGTCCTGGAGAGTGAGGTGTAGGATGATGGCGAGACTTCATTGTGACTTCTTGTGCACAGAAGTGACCTTTGAAACTGGAGACAAAAGCTTTGTAAACTATTCTGTGGGCCGGAATATCCAGCTAAGCTGACATCAAATCATACAATTTGATGTTTCTTTTCTTCATTGGTGAAATTTGAATTTCCAGATCAACATGCCATTTTGAGCATCAACAACATGACAGAGTGAGTACCATCAGTGCTTATGTAGTGCTTAAATATTCCTCCTTTTTTAAAATATAGGATTTTTTCCCATTAGATTGTTTGAGCACCATAGTTTTTCCACGTATAGATAGATTACAACTACTCAGTATAAATCATAAAGTCCAATTAGTCTCAATTCTAACATCTGTTGTAACTTGAGTTTCATCACCTTTCAGGATCTTTTTTCTTTTTAAATCCTTGAATGGAGTTTGAGATTTTCTTCATCACACACAACAAAATGACTGTATGGGTCCTTGTAGTTCACTTAGTTCAAGGATAAAAAAGCTTTCTTTTTTTTTTAAAAAAAGAAAGAAAGAAAAAAGTCTTTATTGTGTAAAGATTTTTTTTAAAAAGTGTTTTTTCTTTTCCCCTCTTTGGTTTTGGTAAGGGAACTCTTTGCAGTTATTTAGCTTTATGAGCTAAATAGCTACATTTTGAGGTGTTGTGTTAAAAAAGGATGCCCAAATTTGTTCAATTGTCCAATATTGTTGCTAAAGAATTGCATCCTTACATTTGTTACAAGCTCTAAAAACTGACTTTATGATACTTAACCAAAGAGGAAGCCAAGTTAGCAGCTAGCTAGGGAACACGCCCAAAGAGCCTGATGTTTCCTTCTGTTGTTCATGGAGAACTAAAACAACTGTAGCCTATCTGCTGCTGTTTAAGTAAATTAGCAACTGTTTGCTAATAGCTAATTGCTAGCAAAAAAAATTACAAGTAGTATTTGAATGCTTTTTCTTATATCTTATAATGTTGAAAAGAAAGAGGGAGGTAAAAAAAAAAAAAGCTGGTTTGCAAGGTGAGAGTTGCATGAAGAAGTTTGTGGCCATTTTCCTGCATTTAATGCAGACGTTGCTCCTGATCTGTGCCATTTGACACAGTAGATACCAACCTCATCTGTCTTGAATTTTTACTTGAATATCTACTCCATTGGGTTTACAGTTAGTGCATCTTTAAAGTTTCTATTTCTGTGCATGTGCTTTATGACTGGACAACTTTTACTTTTTTTTATTCACCTTTGTCTCAACCTATTCTCTTGGTACAAGTTTGCAGCGGTCACTGGACTGATGCAGATGGAAGCAGCTGCAGGGATGAGCCGCTGGACAGGAGGAAACGCCGGGAATGCCATTAAATCAGACAGAAGTGGGCCACACAGAAGGAGGCTGATGATGCTTATGTGGATTATCCTCTCACTATGCCTGATAGTGGATGGGCAGATGAAGATCCCACCAGAAACGTGAGTACAGCAGCTATGGAATACTTTGACTTTATTATTTTTGTTTGCTTAGTCTGGATCTAATGTCAGTGTAAAGCTTTATGAAGCCTGCTAACAGTGGGGGAAAACTAACAAACACACAAAAAAACATTGATTTTTCTCTCTACACACAATCAGACCAAACATATTGTTCCATAATTACAGTTTTTTTAATGATTATTTCTGGGTGTATACCCTTGTCCACACTAGTATACACAAGCACAATGTGATCATCCTTCTTAAATCCACACATCAGATGGATGAATCAATAAGAGTGAGTGTTTTTTTTTCTTCTTCAAATTTAGCTGATTGCTCAAGATACATATGGGCCATCTGTCCACCTGTAGGGTCCAGCTACCTGTAAAACTATCCTAAATCGTTCTCCTGCTACAGAAAAATACAAATAATAAGTTGATGCTGTAAAAAAGATACAAGTGGTTGCCAGTTTAACCCATTTTGTAGCAATAAGTCAACTGGGAAATTTAAAACTTAACTGAACTGCATAGCTAGATATGTTTTAGTAGCAGAGGTGATCTACCTCAACAGTTCATAGTCAATTCTAAATTTGCTTATTGTGTTGCTATTTATAGAAAGTCCCAATTTCCGAACAGTGTAGACAACAGAGTTTAGGGATTTTCTTTTTCTAGCCCAATGTGTGTGGTTAAAAATCTCATGAATTGGCGCATTTTTTACTTTCCTCACTGACTGAAAGTCTATGCGGAATATTTTAGACATTTTTTTCTTTGTCTTTGCTGATCTACTTTCCTAATTCTTTGAAATCTATTCTGTAATATTTCTACAGATAATGAAAAATTACCAAAAAATTGCTATTTCTTATTAATTAGTGCTTTCATATGTGATTAAATGTTTGCTTCTGAAAAAATATGTTTCAGTTTCAGCAGTTTCCAAACATATGTAGGCTACTGGTGTAATTACATACTGGAAAAATTGTATCGGAGTACGAAAAAAACGAATAAAACCCTCACATATAATAAGATTAATTATCCAAGGTCCAGTATCATGACTGGGTAAAAAAAAAAGGATCCAAAAGATGTCCCTCTCTGCTGGATTTCGGCAGTAAAGATGTGAAGGGACTCTTCACTTTCTGATAGAAAACATATGCAACTGCACTAGTTCAACAGGTAAAGAGTAACATCTCTTCTTTCCGGATTTCATTATCTACGGTGCTTAATCTCATTAAAAGATTCAGACAATCCTGGCAGGTCGCATTACCTGAGGGACAAGACCAAACACGTAGACTGAGTGACCATGACCTCCTGATACACAGCACTGAAATAAATACACACAGACTCTGCTGTGGAAATCACACTCTATACCTCTAAAGAATTGTCAGTGAACACAATATGTCACCTCGTTCAGAAGAAAAATACGTACAGAGACAATTACAGCCACAAATGGCATCATCTTTTCTGAACCTGATTGTGTTTAAGATGGACTGAGGCAAAGTAAGAAAACTGTTCTGTGCTGAATAAACTGTCCTCCTGGCTAAAGAAGAGAGGGACAAATCCAGATTGTTATCACCACACTATAAAAGCCAGAGCCCATGAAACTCAGGGGATACTGCTCGTAAATGCTTAGAACTTGCAACTTTTAGAGTGAGATATAGTGCCATCCTTTACTCTTGTCTAGAATTTTTGCATACTTTAGTTGCATTCTGCACATGTAACAACTGTATCATTACATATACTAGCATGACTATTGTGTATTCAAATCAAAATCAAACTTTATTTATGAAGCTCTTTTTATGCGATAAGCAACACAAAGTGCTTTACACAATTAAAATCATTTTTTATTCATAAAAAGTATTGTTACATTATAAAAACGCACACTTCACTGCAATCTCCCTCACACACAATTCCACACGCATGCACACATACACAGAAAAGAAACCAACACATTTACTTCCCCCTCTTTTCCCCTCCTATTCTAAATGTGAACTAAAATCCCTAGTTTCTGTCTCCTAACCTGATGTAATAAAATGGTATTGTGTAGTATTGTGTAGATGTCAGTTTATATCAGCTGGTGCTGCTGATACATTCACTCAGAGATGAATATCTAAATACAAAGTCATGTTATAGTATTTAAAAAAGCAATGGTCATCACAAATGACCCATCACACATTGTCTGGTCCAGCTTCTGCCATCAGGGAGGAGATGCAGAGAGATGAAAACCCCGACAAACCGTTTAAAAAACAGTTGTCAAAATCCGTTTATCCTCAACATTTTGAAATTTGCACTTCACTGTTTGTTTTGTCAGAGAAGTGGTCCGTTTTTCTCAGATGGACATTTTTTGATGTTTGTTTACTCTCTAACAGCAGGACGAAGCTCTTTTGCCTGAACAGCTCTCAAATGTCCTGCTGACTAGAAATACCAACAGATCAATATGATGCTGTCAGTCTACAAATGCCTATTAACAAGGTGTTTGTGTGTGAGAGAGACCAAGAATGAATGTGTTCAGACTTCAGAAGGACATAAATAAGTAATTTCACTTGCACTGAATAAATACTATGCATATATTTGTAATATATTGGTGACACATGCTTTCAGGTTTGGTGCATGATGGATCTGATGATCTTATAGGTGCAAAAACCTTCAAGTAGCATATACAGCTTAAGGGTTATATATGCCGTCACTTGGCTGGTGTGGGTGAGGATTATAGCTCTTTCAGACAGTAGAGTTAACAGGCTAACACGGGTCATTGGGCACAAACTGTGTAACTCTGCCAGGGGTGGACTTGGCAGCAGAGCCCCTGTGACGCCGGAAGTTAACAGTGTTATGACTGGAACATTCCAGTAACGTCACTTTCTTGCCATGAGTAAACCAGATCAGTGATAATCCACAGGTGGCACAGTCATTTGGTGGCTAGTTGCAGCAAGAAGTGTCTCAGTTTGAGTCTTAGCAGGGATTTTTCTATGAGTTTTTATTGTTTCCCTGTACTCATATAAGTTTTCTCCAGTTACTCGGGATTCTTCCAACAGCCAAAAAACATGCAGCATTGGTTCATTGGAGGACTTTAACTTGACCATGAGTAAGGATTAGTTCCATTTGTCTCTGTGTTGGCCCCCTCATGGATTGGTAACCTGCCCAGAGAGTACACCACCTCTGAGCTCTGATACTACTAAGCCTGAACAATAAGAACCCGGAATAATGGTTGAAATTCAAGAGTTATACGTTGGAGCATTTACTGTAGATTTAACCTCAACCTTGTTAAATCTTTCACATCAGTGGAAACAAGAACTTTTGGCTTCACGCTTCTCCACGTTATCCACACCCGATTCAAATTTCCAACCGGACCCCGCATCTAATAAACATAGTCTCGTATAAACTTTATGTATTCATTTGATCAAGTACTATTATTACTATTATATAAAGGAACAATTAATGCTAATTAATGAAAGGGCACTCAGAGAGCACAGTCCTCTATCAACGGCAATAATTCAGCCTTGATCTGACATGAAGAACTGTCTCAGCCGTATGAGTGATGTCAGACACAAAAAATGTTTGATATGAATTTATTTTATGTGGATACCATGTAGCAACCAGTTTAAACTTGAACTCTTTTCATTTGTGTTGGATTGTCTCTTTTCAAAGTTGCTTCATTTGTTTATATACAGCTCTGTTGAGGTCCCATAATGGGATTGAGGTCCGGACTTTGACTGGACCATTGTAACACTTGGATTCTTTTCTTTTTCAGTCATTCTGTCGAGGATTTGCTGTTGTGTTTGGGATCATTGTCATATTGCATGACCCAGTTTCCGCCAAGCTTTAGCTGTCAGACAGATGGCCTCACATTTAACTCTCCAATACTTTGGTATACGGAGGCATTCTTGGTCGACTCAAGGTGTTGGGGTCCTGTGGATGCAAAAACCAGCCAAATCCTCATCCGTACCACACTGTGCTTGACATGAAGCATTTGTCTGTTTGGTTTTTATGAAACAAAAACTTCACCTTGGTCTCCTCTGTTCAAAGGACATCATTCCAGAAGTAATGGTGCTTTTTCAGATGCAACTTGGCAAACCTAAGCTGTGCTGCTATGTTCATTTGAAAAGGAAGTGGTTTTCTATAGCAGCCCTTTCAAACACAACAATCTTGTTCTGTCTTTTTCTAATTTTACTGTCAGGAACTTCAAAATGTAACATGCTACCTGTGACCTGGAGAGTCTGAGATGTATCTCTTTGTGTTTTTTGGAAATTCTCTGAGGATTGCATGTTTTTACCTTTGGGGGAACTTGCAGCAACAGTTCCTTCTCTAAGATTACTGCTGATGTCTTTCCTCCTTTGTACCATGTAAACACAGCTGAAGGCTCCAGCCCAACAAGCTGCTAAATCTTTGATTTCATTGAGGTGCTTACACTTACTAATGACCAATTAATCAAGCACATATAACTAGCGACACCTGACTAATATGTATCGTCTTAATACCTATGGAAGCTATAATGCTGTACTTTGTTTTGCTCACACAACTTCTGCATTTTAAATAAACACTGACACAATGTTATGTGTCATGTTTTGTTAAATTTACCTAATTTTAAGACCTGGCAAGGAACATGGGATTTTTTTTATTATTTCCTGATACAAAAAGGGGATGTACTTTCTGTCTTATATGACTGTAATATAATCAACACTCACATTTGAGAGTGAACACAGTAATATTTTGCAATGATTATATATCAACAAGTCGACACATTACTAGTCTGTTCTTAGAGCTGAGGGTGGCAGGCTGACTGCTACATCCTTGCCTGCTAACTAACAGTAAGCTGGCTGACTCCCCATAGGTTGAGCCATCTGTCACATCCTGTACTCTATTACCTTACCCCAACTGCATTCACACAGAGGCTTTGTAGATTTACTGAATGTTACAGATCATAGAGTAACCTCTTGACCTTGCAGACTGTCTGCCACTATCACATTCAAAGTAATCTGTTTTCCTTCTTTCATTGGTGAATGCACAAGAACCTTTTATCATCTCATCAAAAATACATGCTGACATGTATTTTTCATTTAGGTTACACTTTCTTGTGATCAGAGGATGATTCATAGACTTTTGTTCTTTCTTTTTTTTCTAATTCAGAATCACAATATTTGCAATTAATTGAACTTTGCGACTTCTGACAATGAAAAGTATAAGTTTAAGTATAAGTTTTACAGTATTAGTTTACTTATACTGTAATTCCTTAAGTTTTGAACCATGAAGAGGAAGGAATTTTATAGAATTTTAGAGTTAGAGACCTTTATTTCACCTTAAAAAAAAGCTAAATTTAGGAAGTCAACAGTGTTTTTCTTTATTTACTAAATTTGTTTCTAGGTTGTAACAAATGGTTTCATTTATGCTGAAATAAGCTTTGCACTTCAGATCTTTTTCTTTCTTTCTGACATTAACAGCTTCACGCATCTCATTGTTCATATTTTCTTTTTGTCCAGTGTGCAGCAGTGGGCTGTGTCCTTTGGAAAAGAGTTAGCTGCTCTGTCTGCCAGATACTCCGGAGCTAAGCTTCTACAGAAGGTAAGACAACACACACATCCACACAGTAAAAAATCCAACACACAGATGTTGGTAGACCAGCACAGTGACACACTTATGAACAAAACAGATGCATGCCTATATATATTTCCACACTGATTCAAATCCCTTCTAGGGAATTTTCACTGCGTTTTGAGATGCATCCCTTTAGTGTTTTGGGAATTTTTGACACACTTTGCAAAGAAAAGAAGACAGCAGTGATGTTAGTATTCTTTTTGTTATAATAAAGATATAGAGGAGGTTGGAGAGTCTCAGGCTGTCTTCCACTCATACTTATGGTTGATAGTACGTTGATGAATGCAGTGATTTCCAGTCAGACTTGACCAATATACAACTTGGTCGCTGACCATTGCATGCCGACAGACAGATGCACTTTACAGACCCAGTTGGATTTATAACATATGACATTATCATGACAAACTGTAATGGTCCTAGTCTGGATTCTTTCCCACTCCGCTCTCCCCCCCCCCTCCAGTATGTCACATTAGCCAATAAGAACAAAGCTGACTGGCATACATTTGCTATACAACATCTGCACGAAGCCCAGAGACCAATCTGGTGACACACTTAACCCAAATACCAGTCAGATATGTCTTTTAGTAATTAGTGTGTGCAATCTTCCTCTGCATGCCACCCTGTGGAATCCCTAGCAGCTCCATTCACCATCTGCTACTGTCAGACTCTCTCTTCATGGAGACATAGTACATTTTTTGGGTTAAAGCGTAGAAGGTAAAAAGTAAAAACATTAAATAATCTGGCAGTACAAATGACTGAAGCTTCCAGATTTGTAAGCTAGGAAAAATGTACATTTACATGCATTTATACATGAAATACGCTGTAAACTTGCCTTGTCTGAGGGCAGCACTGCAGACCGCATGATATACTAAATAAATATAATATAGAAATATATATTTCTATATTATATATATTTATATAGAGATATATATTTATTTATAAATATATATTGCCCTGACTCCAAAAAATACTTTTGAGTCAGTCGTAGGAAGTGCTGTTGTAATAGTATCATTAATAGTTATATTTACTGTATATAGATCACTGCATAGTTCTCCTGGTTGCAAAGCTTATCTTTTCATTCAGCTGCTGTTGTGTAAAAGCCATTGAGTGCATGCTATGTCTTTGCAACAAGAAGCCATTAATCACCCGTGTTTATCTAATCGATTGTTTTCTAGTTCTATGATTTTTGTGGGAGTAATCTAGCTACATTATTGAGTGTTTCCATTTGTGGATCATAGAAAATGTTGCTGCTCTGCTTTTGCTGGAAAAGCAAACCACAAAGAGGTCTTCATAATCTTTCCCCTCCACTCTGTTTGTTTGTCTCTTGTGTGGCTTAGTTATTCTGAATACACCAGAGGACAAAAATCAAGAACTTTACCTGAAAAAAATGACATGGTCAAATCTGTTGTTTGTTTTACAAACAATACTTTTCACTTCCCAACATTCTGTAGCTGCACAGGACTTTGCTGCAACCTTTTGTTTGTTTTAAAGGGGCTTTACAATGGAAATTGATTTTACCATTTGCATCTAAATAGGCCTAGAAAACTAAATGATTAGCTAAAGGGGCTTTCCCAAACCTGTTGTCATAACTTAGGGACTGCGTTCAGGGAGGGATACCAATGTAAACATTATATTATTAAAACAGCATTTTTTTTTAGATTATATAAACAGCAAATAAAGGATAATGGATAAACTGGGATAATAACAGACTGAATTATTCTTGAGTCCAGTTACAGGCACAGCACAGGACAATTAAAACTAATTAAATGTATGTAGCTAATTCAGCTCTTTTAACCACTAAAAAGGAAATATGAGAGACATCTGTGAACATGTTGCATTGTTATTGTGCATTGGTTTCTGTGGTCAGCAGATTTCTGGTCTCATCAGTTGCCAGTTGGAACAGAATGAAGAAATGTAGTCAGGATTTTACTTCATCTGTACCGCAAATTAAGTCTGAATAGGATGCTGCCAGCTTGAATTGCATGATTGTATAATGCCGGGTCTTTATCCTGTATCTTTATGTGCTGTTTATTTTCCACTGAGTGTTGCAAGAGATATTGTATCAGAACTGCGATATAAACAAGACAATTTAGAAGTTGACACAATATTGGTCATAATAACATGTGCAAAAACGTATTCAAGTCACAATTATGACATTAATTTAATTTGAATTTGTATAGAAATTGAAATGATGATTTGCATTGTGAACTGTACCAAGTCTGATGTCTCATGGGTGGGGCCAGAGGAGTGCCCTGGGGGGTCATGGGCCACCCCAAAAATATGACTTGTGGCTTAGGTACCACCCAAAGAATAGACACATCAAATTTCTCAGATGCAGCAGTGTAAGTGAACACAGCATGTAATGTTCTTGTTTGACATCACTACTATGAAATGAAATGAAATGAAAAATACTTTATTTATCCCTTTTGAGGGAAATTATTGTTCTATGTTCTTGATCGTAGTGCAGCATTCATGCAGCATCATCTTGCCAAATGCCTACATGACTGAGAATATTTTTCTATCCAAACTGTTTATATTTCATATTTAAGAGGATGTAAAAATCTGAATACCACCAGATGTGATGACTGTGCAAAGTTAAACAGACAAGAATACCAAAGCAACACTGATAAATCTGCTGGTTTGGCTCAGAGCAAGTGATTGTACAACAGTGATTTAAACCATACAATGCAGGATCATTGTGAAGTAAACATGTCACTGGCTGTTTGCTTTTACATATTTTGCTTAACTTGTTTTTTTTTCCGTAAAATGGCCATTTTATTTGTAATTATTATTTCATGAAATCTTGGACATTTAAAAAAAGATAAACAAAACAAAGTCTTATTTACACATGCCCCCTTTTTTCAGACTGTGCCCCTGGCTAGTCCCCCATCGAAATACTTTCAGACCTGCCCATGGCAAGTCTTGTTTTGTTTTGACTTCCTTCTTCCCATCACTCTGGTTTAAGTTTATCTTAGTTTTATTTGACCAAAGAAGGCATGCTCCAGAACTGCTTTTTACCTCTGCAATTATTTTTTAAGAATTGGCTTGTATGAACACTGCTATTATAAATTAAACTAACATGGATTTGTTTTAATTGAATCACAATGAATTGGCTTGGATCGATCATGTCTGTGCCTTGAGATGGCTTTGTTGTGAATTGCCACTATACAGATGAGATAAAGCTTAAAGCCAATGTTTAATCTAAGCGGTTCTGTAGCCTCAAGAGTTGTTTGTATTCATAATAACCTCTCCACATTAGCTCATGTGAAGTGGTATAGGTTTAAATAATGATATGAATCGTTTTCTTCAGTTGCATTGATAGTGGGAAGGTGCTTTTCTTTATTACAGAAAATATTCTGCAATCATCAACTGTAGTCGTCTTACATGGATGTCCAGGGGTTTATTTTTCCAAACTTACTACTGTGTTCCTTTTTTCTCAAAATGAAATTACTGATTTGGTCAATGTGTTTCATGATTACCTCCAGACATGTTACCTGTTTTATTGACAAAATGAATGAATGAATGAATGAATGAATTATACTTTATTGATCCCCGAGGGGAAATGACAAAGTATTATAACCTAACTGTAAATGTAATTCCTCAATCCGCTTAAAGCCACCATTTATTATAGGTGCAATATTGTGATTACAAGCATTTAAGTACTAAAATGCAGGACAAAATGAAGTGAAACCCCAAAATTTTTAAGTTTGTTAAACAGAGAGAATTACAGGTAATCAGTCCACAAGGAAAAACTTACAGGAAGTAAATCCAGGAAGCACGACCAAGGGAAAAAGCATAAGCCACAAGCTGAGGCTGTACACCTACTAAAATTATTATGAAGGATCACTGCTGGAAAGTTAGTCAAAAACATAGACAGTGTGGCTACAGAGTTCAAATACAGAGCAAACATGACTGATTACAACCAGGAACAGAAGGATGGGCTAATTAGGTCAACACAACACAGGTGTGAAGCAAAGAAAGGAAGATCAAGGAATACAGATGAAAGAAAAAAAAGTGACAAACATGTTTGATGAAATACTTCCAATAAAATCATGTCTGTCTTGAAGAAATTTAAAGACATTGAGGGCGTGGTGAAGATGGAGGAGGTGAATGGTGAAGAGCTGGTGAAGAAGTTTGCTGAGGAAATGGAGGAGATGCTTGGGAGGAAGATGAAATCTGTGAAGGTAACTATGACCCATCCTGGAGGAGCAAACACATTTTCAGTTCACAGACTTTGCAGCTTTTTGAAGCAATGATTTAAAAAAAAAACAAAAAAACAACAACAACAGTTGTTGCATGTAAAATGACAACAGAAGCTTTTGTCTGTGTGATGCTGTTCATTTGAATGATATCTGTAACATAGTGTATTTTGTCACAGAAGTTGGCAGAATCAGCAGAGGATGCTGATTTACATCACGAGTACAATGAAACACTAGAGGTATGTAACGTGCTTTATTTATACCCATGCTGCACTATTTTTGTACTCATACTTCATAGAATAATATTGATTCAAACTGTAGAATAAACATTTTCAACATGTCTACAGTGTTTATTCCTCATATAACCCATAAAACCATCTGTTCTTTGATTTTTCTCTCTAGTTTGACTACTTTAACTCCCTGTTGATCAACAATGTGGATGAAGATGGAAATCCAATACCACTTGGTGGAGAATTCCCCTTGGAGAAAAATGAGCATTTCAACAAACTCCCAGTCAGCACACAACAGAGTAACATACAAGTTCCCACAAATGTCTACAATCGAGGTAACAATGACATCATTTATGAATTTATTTGCACTTGCCGGATATTTCAGACTCCAACAAAAAACATCCTGTCTCTTTTTTTCTTTTTTTTTTGGCAGATCCCGACATTCTGAATGGAGCCTACATGTCGGAGGCCCTGAATGATATTTTCATTGATAACTTCAAGAAAGATCCAACTCTCACCTGGCAGTACTTCGGCAGCGCTACGGGCTTCTTCAGGCTCTATCCAGGTGCACTATTCCAACCAATCACCACCTTAAGACAATATAGGAAGAGGTGCAGATAAACAAATCAAACAATATACCTAGTTGTTGGTCCAATGTGATGATTTGGTCTGGGTGAGAATATGGCTGCTGGTTAACTACTGCACATGTGTGCATCTGACAGGGGAGTAATTAATAAATAATTTTTGACACTTTTTTGCCTCATCCATCAGAACCTAATTTTATTTCCTGTCTCTGAGATTAATCTTCCTCTTTGTATTTCTACTCTTCAGGGATCAAGTGGGCTCCAGATGAAAATGGTGTGGTCACCTTTGACTGTAGAAACAGAAACTGGTAAGCCTACTCATGACTTCCTCATTGATGTTTGAATAATGTCTGAAAAGTTTTTAAATGCAAGTAAGTGCTTCCAAGTATCCCATCCTTGTGACAATCTGCACTTATCTGTGATATGAGAAATGTGCCAGCTCAAACGGAAACCTTAAAACCCAGCTATGGTCCTTTACACTCGACGTCAGCAGTCATTTAGCACCACTGAGTTTCTGTGGATGAACAGCTCTCTTTCTCAGCGTATCTCATTTTCTCGAGTAGGCACCAGTCTGCCCTAATCAGCGGCCCCCTGACGAATTGATCATGTTGAATCAGCAGCAGAGGCACTCAGGGAGGGAAGTCCTTCAGACGAGTGATTCAGCTCCTGAATCAGACTGTTTAATTGCTTCTGCTGGCAACTCTGAACAGAAATTGTGTGGTACAACATGTGTTTGATCAGGGAGAATGTTGCAGGTCACTTAATGCCAATTTAGACAGTAAACTTGCTGTTGTGTAACTATTTAAAGCAAGAAAAAATAAACAAACAAGTAAACGAAAGCTCCACACTCAATGCAGAACATGTTTACCAGCTCTTCACCTCTCATTGGTTACATCAGATATGATACTGGACAATAAAATCGCTTCATTAACAGACAACCAGTAAGATCCTCCCATTCAAAATACTGTAACACTTTTAGGAGTTGCAGCTTCTTCAAATTTAATAACACAAATTATCTGTCCCCACAAGTTACCAAATAGGCGTCACACACAGCAACATTTGGCCTAACTGTCCCACTGCAACAGACATGCACTTCCTTCCTTTTTGCCCTTGCACTCGGGTTGGGCCATATAGGCTCATGTCTTTGTCCACTTAGTAGAAGGTCTGTCCAGAAGAGCAAGGGGTTTTTCAGAACCGGTAATTCAGGTTCCAGGAACTTTGGTTGTTGAACATTTTGGAAAGCAGAAATTACGGAGCTAAACGGTGTAGCTCAGTAAAGCCTCGGCTCGCTACTGCTGTCAGGTAAATCTCATTTATGTTAATTGGATTAGAAAATCAGGGGATGATGATAAAGAGATGATGGAAAGCACGAATAAAACAGCAGAGGGACAAATAAAGGGATAAAGCTTGAACAATGTCTATGTTGCTTTCCCCTGGATTGTGGGTGAATAACACACTATTCTCATGCTTGATGTTAAAAAATACTTATCTCTGCCTCCTATACGTCTACCTACCTGTCTCTCTTTGTCTTTTCAGGTATATCCAAGCAGCCACTTCTCCTAAAGACGTTATAATCGTGGTGGATGTCAGTGGCAGTATGAAGGGACTAAGACTGACAATAGCCAAACACACAATTAATACAATCTTGGACACATTGGGAGAAAATGACTTTGTAAACATTATAGCTGTAAGTAACAGCAAAAGCACAAATGTTATCTTTAAGTTTTTCAGGATTTTTGACTGGATATAGCTTGACGTCTATAATTCAGAGTAACAAGCATGCTTTATGCTGATATTACCGTATGTGTAATTACAAGTCTCCTGCAAATCCTCTGCCTTTAAGCTGTTTTTATGCAGAATTTAAAGCTATGCTCCTTCCATGGATAGTGATCATGGAGAAAAATAAAAATCAGTGCATGAATTTGATCATAAGATGAGATATTTTGAGATAGAGAAAAGTGGATTTAGTTTCACAAGTTCATAGCAAAAAAGATTAATCTAATGTCTCTAAGAATATGAGCCAGATGCCCCACTTGAATGTTTTGATTCAAGTGGGGCATCAAAATTTAGACTTTGTTCAAGATATCCATGGTTATTTAAATCTTTGGTAACAATTAATCGTAACCTTTTAATCCTATTGACTCCAAGGCGCTGATCATTCTCTAAATTGGCTTTGGTTTCTCTCCCCAGTACAGTGACTATGTCCGTTATGTGGAGCCTTGCTTCAAGGGCATCCTTGTCCAAGCTGATCTGGATAACAGAGAGGTAACACGCACACATAAAAGGCAGATGCACATTGGCTTACAGCTAATTAATGCATTATCCTCTGCTGACCCATTCTCCTTAATCCCTAAACGACAAAGATTCACATCACGGTTAAAACAGTCAGAGTGTGCTGTCCTGGTCTTTGTCACACTGAATACTATGGCTCAGTGGTGACGCGGTAATAACTGAGCAGCAGCTTAATGTGTAATAAAGAGCTAATTGTTAAAGAATGCCCCAAGTTTCCAGAGTAATAATCAGGTAAAAGCTAATAAATACCAGATTTATTTATGTATTTGTTTTATTCAAAGGGGAAAGTGCACGTTAATGAACATTGAAAGTAAATATGCCAGAATTAGCCATTGGCTACTTTCCATTCCTGGCAGATCAAGACAATATATATGACAATGATGCCAGAGAGTCAAAGACAAAGATCATTCACACAATTCAATACACGAGACATCAGTGAGAGAATAGCCATTGGTGGTTACATGTCTGGTTAAATTCTTATTAAGATTAAAAATGATTTAATGGTCACATAAAAGTTGCATTAGTAACTGTAAATTTCTTCAGTGTAATGAGGACATTATTCTTATTTTGTATTTGAAACATTCCCTTTCATTAGAAATTAAAAGTAAAATTAATCATGTTTGAAGTTATGACTTTTTACCTTTTTACTAATAATAAAAAGCTGAATTATACTTCCATATAACTTATAATGATGTAATGTGAATTACTTTGAGCACAGTTCAGCACATTTTCTTGTGTCTCATGTTGGACAAACGAGTATAAGTTAATGCATGAATGCCTGAGAATGCATCTGTAGCTCAGCTGGTAGAGTTGTTTTCTTCCAACTTGGAAGTTGAGAAATCGATACCCAGTGCATATAAATGTCAAAATGTCCTTGTACAAGACAATGAATCCTATTCTGTGTGAATGTAAAGTACTTCATAGACCATAGACGATACCAAAAAGATGCTATGTACATATGGAATACTTCCTATTTAAACTGTACAGTGATTTAGCTTCCTTTTCCTTGAAATACATAAAATGTGATTCTTCTGATAATTTATGTTAAGTTGAAAAGAATGAACAGACTGATAAAGATGATAATTTATTATTGGAGTGAAAGTATTAATTTATCTTAAGAATTGTATATTGAATGAAACTATGCCAAGACAGAAGTGTCCAATTATTAAAGTAGAACAGCTATAACACTCATGAGTGATTTATAGTATTAAATTCAGATGCTGTGTATAGGTGTATATTTAGTTATTGAATCTCAGTTTTGGTCAAAATCTTACTTTGAAATGGGGAAAAAACCCAAATAATTTAGCATTCAGCATCCCTGATATGATTATTACACAGAAATTTTCACATGTTTACAAGTAAGAAGTCACAAAGAAGTCCTCGAAATAATTTTAGTATTATTAAGTTCACATTAGTCCATTGCTCCATTACAATGTTTTAATTCTTCATTTTAGCCTTCAGGAATTTTAATGTTATTGTACAAGTTGAAGGTAGCCTTAATGTTATAACCTGAACGTTATCCAGTTTTCACTATATCAATATATCAACTTAACTAATATTTTATTGTCAGCAAGTTTCCATATTACTACTAAATTTCTACAAAAATTTCGAAACAGTTTTTTCTCTTATCTGTTTATCGTTATCCTCCAAAACCTTTTGCATTGGACCCCTTATTACTCTATTACATAAAATAGTTTCGAATTGTTATTCAAATCATTAGTTTTTTCAAACCCCGCAAATATTTTGGAGAAAAAGTAACTTGCCTGTATTAATGTTTGAAAATAGATATAAATATTTCTCCGGTCTTGTTACTACTCCTCTCCTCTTCTTCTGCTCTGTCTTCATCATCCTCCTATTACCCATGAAGCTATTCCCCCCCCACATTTTTCCTCTTCTTATCCATCTCAGCATTCCATTTTAGTACACCAATAATATCTCATTAAATTATTGCTTCTTTCCCGTTTCTTTGTCCTCTTCATCTGTTATCCTCATTTTCATGTCCCGACACCTGTTCAGTCTGCTCGGTCTTTCTCTGTGTGTGTGTGTATTTATTGGATGTATGTCCTACTTTCACTCCCCACAGCAGATCAGGTGAGGTCACGAGCCACCAACAATTTTAAGTAGGTCATGTGACCTATAAGAGCCAGATTTGATTGGTTGAATGAGTAGAAAGGCATGTTATAAGAGGATGTGTTCACAGATGTTGGTTAGTATATTAACTCAAGCATTCACTTCCTGAATGTCCCTTGCATCTATTCTCTTAAAACTACATAGTCCGAACAGTGTTGCTCAAACTATGACAGAGACCAACATGTATATTGTGTGTTTCTAAAGAATTTCACTTCAGTATGGGCAGATATTGGACAGGTTCATTATTGACTTAGTATACAAATGCAATGATGATAGACATACATATAAAAGAACAAATTAGTTCTAGGTATTATGCATATTTGCACACTGTCCCATCTGAATATGCTGCACAGCTTATAAAAAAAGAATTAAGAAAAACTGTAATTTTTGCTTTTAATGAGATGCCAAATTCTAGTAAAAGCCCCGTGCAGACCGAGTGCCTACAGAGTGGCAGAATCTACACCAAAGACACCATTCCTCATTGTATGCTTGTGTGTGTGTGTGTGTGTGTGTGTGTGTGTGTGTGTGTGTGTGTGTGTGTGTGTGTGTGTGTGTGTGTGT
>JAOXYM010000025.1:15499868-15516508 GCA_028567055.1 Leptatherina wallacei | reverse complement strand
CTCTCTCTCTCTATATATATATATATATATATATATATATATATATATATATATATATATATATATATATATACATACATATCTAGGACTTACTGTGAGACAGATATTGACCCAGGACATCGCAAACTGACCCAGCTGCAGGCTGTGATAAAATACCTCACTGGAAAAGAACCAGATCTGGAGTGTAAGCTGAGATTGAATTTCAATCATATTATCACTAAAGATATTATTACATCTTTAAACTCATCTCATACTTTCTGTCTTGATTATAATTGCCAAAGTTTTATGGTTTTTCCTTTTGGTTTCTCTGAACAGGTGATGAACAGCTGTTGCAGCAAACTTTATTTGATGCTGTGGTTACAGCACCGATGGAAGCTTACTGGACCGCGCTCATGCTCAACGCATCTAAGTGAGTACACAAGCTTCTTTGAATTCAACATAGAGGACTTAACTTTCTTTAATTTGAGATATTTCATCTTTGTTTCTATTCATATTGTCATTTTTTTGTTCACCTCACTAAACAACTTCTGCATCATTTTCTTTTTTTGCTGCATTTTCCCTTTTTACAGCATGGAAGATGGGATTGAAACAGCTTTTTTGGGAACCCGTTCAGGCTTATTAAGATTCCAAAGGTACTCTGGAATTGAGAAAAGAGTTGGCAAGTAAGTAGAAAACAGTGTTTTTCTTTCTATAAAGTCGTTATGACAGTGATTTAGCCATGTTATTATATATTTTAAAAAACTAACTTAAGAAGGGATGAAACCAAAAGCATTAGTGTTAAAATAGTTTTAGTTATGGTGCCGAAAGAAGTTTATCAAAGATGACACTACGCCCTCTTGTGGTCACTTAGAGCCCGGCCAAGCTGATTACCTAACATCAAAACACAGTAACAGGGGATGGGTGACATTAAAGTACATTTGAATGTTTTCAATGATTCCAATTTGAATCAGTTCCCTGTTTGAACAACAGGTTGAAAGGTTGAAATGTTACGTAATGCATCTTTAATTTAAAAGTCAAAATGTTAGGTTTTATGTTCGTAGGATACTTTGTCATAGTGATGTTGATCCACAAGAGAAATCATGCAGAGTGGTCTAATCCAGTGGTTTTCAAACTTGGGGTCGGGACCTCATGAGGGTCACGAGATCATTTCATGGGGTCGCCGGAGAATTGTGAAAAATATAAAAACTACATTTATCAAATGTGTTTGGGATTTGTATCATGGCTGTCTAAATTGAACCATTCATTCAGAGATAAATCTGTAAAATTACGCCTTCATTTTTTAATACATAAACACCAAAGTTACTACTCACGTAATATACAAAATCTGAATTTGGTATTATCTCGGCAAGGAAAACTGCTTTTGGGCACGTAGGTTCTTTGTCTCAACAGTGAACCGTATCCACCAAAAACTACTTTATCCTCCTTATTTATGAAGATTGTGATAGTTTTCCAGCCCTACATTTAGAGGATGGCTGCAGGATGACCGTAATGTTATCTATGAGAGTAAAAACTAGAACTAGAACTGCATAAGAAGAACTTTAACCATTTTTTGTTTTTCTGAGTAGTTTCAGATATAATTTTTTTTACAAACAGTTTCTATTAATCTACGTTTTTAAGATCACCACCTTATTACTTCCAGCAGCCAACGCATAAAGACTTACCATTTTGTAGAACTCCTTTGATAATGAATAGTATTTTTTTTCTGTTCTTACCTTCTGTTTTATTCCATATAATACTTATTGTACTTAGCATTTTTACTCTCACTCCCTCAGGTATTCTTCATACAGCCCATCATCTCATCACCCTCTACCTTCTTTGCTCTCGTGTTTTAAATAGCAGGTAGTTCTTTAAGGTTATTTCTGTCTCTCCCCAGGTCTTTCCTGACCTCCACAGACAAGGAGAACATGTTCACACTGGACCATTTCCCAGTGTGGTACCGCAGAGCAGCTGAGAACCCAGCTGGACAGTTTCTATACTACATGCCCAGAGAGGACACTAGAGGTAGAGGACATACCTTTTCTTAGCAAATACACAAAGAGAACATACACACACACACGCGACTCTAAATGTGCTTTTCGATTTTCACTTATTTTAGCCATATTCAGCAGGTGGAGCTAACATTCTCTCAGTGAAAGACTCATTTATCTACAGTCACCATCTACAACTGCTCCTTGCTATGTATTTGTGTCTTTCGTATCAACAGAAGAAGAATACGACTTGTTGATATTCTGCACAATTATTATGTATTTGTCTTTTTGAAGAAAATCCTGTTCTGTGAGAAAATTAACAGCCATTGTCATTGTGTCTATCATCACATCATACTAACTGCATTTTTAATCAAAGTCGATACATTTCCAAAGCGAAAAAAAAAAGAGTGAAAGAAGCATGAAGTATCCCAATTAAATGGGAATTTGCCAGAAAATGTTTTAGATTTTAAGGTCTAATCTTCACAGTGTGATTAAAGAGTGAGCTGTAATTACTGTAATAATGTTGAAAACAGCTTATTTACTGAATGTCAGACTGATAAGACTTCTGGTTCTTTTGTGTACTTTGCAGAACAGTCTCACACCACAATGTGAAATAGTTACATCAGTCCTTGGGGCAAAAAGGGGTATTTTCTCAATAGAGGCTTAAAACCTATCAAACGGCTTCACTTTCTGTGCTATAATTTTTTATATGTTATCTGCCAATCATAACATTTTCATAGCCACATTTTGTATTATGTGAATCTTTCTCATGAAAATGTAGAATTACCACATTTTTAAGGCTCCAAAAGTTGTTACATGCCTATTTCTTACATTATATGGAACATACACGAATATGATTTTCATATCACTAAAATATTTTTGAAGGGATGGAATGGGGTGGATGGACTGTCCTGCAATAGAAAGACGTTTGAGTCCCATCTGACCCAAAAACAAACACAGTCTTAGCATTAGATGATCAGGAAAATATTGTTAGGGTTAAGTTTATATATTAGATACAAGCCTAAAGGTTCACATCTCATTGTCTGATTGTTGCCCTACATTGAACAATAGGTAATCTGAAGTCTGACCTTTTAGAAAATTTGAAGCCTTTTTTATGACCCTGCTTTATGTTGGTGTTGTTTTTTTTACATGTGTGTGTGAGACTAAGCTGTACTTTGAGGTTTAATATTAGTGTAAAGTTATGTGTATAGTTCCACAAGTGTTGTTTTTTGACAACTTTGAGTGGAGAAGTTGACTAAATCCCAATAGTACATATAGAAAATGCTAAAGATCTATTTCTAAATTGTATTTCAAAATACATTTTAAAAGAGGACTGCAGCACCGACCTCTTAATCTTTGAATTAAAAAAGGAAACTAGTCTGATATGTGTTCAGGTTATGGTTAAAATAGTTTGTTGTTTCCAGATATGTTCAGGGAGGGTGACTATAGTGCCACCTTGAGTGCAGAAGAGGTGGAACAACAAGCTGAGGAAGGAGGTAGAAAACGGAGGGAGGCGGAGGAGGATGGTGATGAGGAGGATGATGATGATGATGATAAGAAGGAGGAGGGTAGAGAACTGCTATTGATACTTGGCATGCCTCCTCTTTTTAATTGATCCTCACTCTATTTTTGCTTCCTCTTGATTTTAAGATGGCAAGAGCTGTGTTCCCTGCATCCTTCTGCCTTTTTCCAGCTTGGCTCTCTCTTTTTCTTCTCTCTCCCACTGCGAGAGCATGCACTTTAAAAATGAGAACCTCCCCGCTTCTCTTAGGGAGTCAGTAAGGTTTCGAGATCATTTTGACCCATTTTAATATCATAGTTTGTTTACATTGTTTTCCCCATGTCATAACATCACATTACAGACTCATAGGGATTTTTTTTATAAATGCATGATTGTCTTTAAAGCATAAACTAGTTTTTTTATAGGAGTGAATAACAGAAACATAAACACTGGGCACATGGACACACTAAGTCCTTCCGCTATGAATGTGTCATTCGATTAGCCCTCATAATCTGTGTTATGTAACGCTTAAAATGTTAATCTGGCTGGAGTCAGTGGCTTGATGACAGTTGGCATCTGCTTGCATGAAGGCTGCAAATAGATGTGCAAAAGAGGAATGGATGGATTTCTTAAATATCAAGTCCAAGTCAATCTGCCACCCACATATTTTCAAACACGTTTTCACATGTCTGAATGAATACTTCAGCTGTCACAGTCAATGTGAGTGTCCATAGACTAATATGTCTTAAGGCTGTGAATAAATACATATTCTGCATGCATACACAGTGCTCATGCATGTTTGGAAAGATTGCATGCGTCCACATGTATCTTTATGGAATATTTATTAGGCGTTATAAAATCTTCATAAGTGTGTGTGTGTGTGTGTGTGTCATTCTACCAGCAGGGAGGATAATGATCTCCACCACTGCTGTCACTGTGACTGTGGGCAAGAAAACCGCCATTGCTGGAGGTAGGATGCCAGTTTTTGGTTAAATATGTCACTCACATTCAAACACAGTCAAACATAGTCACAGTTCTCTCTCCTTCTCTTACGTCTTTTAACTTGTCTTAACCTCAGAAGCGCTTGCAGTGTCTTGTAGCTCTTTATGTCTTCTGAAAGTTCCCTTCTCTGATGTAAAACACCCACATTTAAAGCACATTTTTTTATCCTGCTTTCCACCCTCAAGCTGTTTTTTTTTCTCTTTGTCTTTAACTTCATGTGGTTTTGCTTGTCAAAAACAGCCGATAACAGGTTCTTGTTGTCTCATTGAGACATTTAAGTGCAGTGATTGGATATTAAAGAGCTCTACTGGAACAGAAAAGTAGCCTCAAGTTATTAGGCTTTTAGAGGTTTTCTTTTTCTCTGCAGAAAGAAAGCCCTCTGCAAGTATTTCTCTTCTTTGTTCTTAAATGTTTTGGTCTGTGATGTTTCTAGACTGCAACCTCTGCGTACAGGTTTTTTGACACTGGCAAATGACAGTATTCAGGTGTGAAGTTCTTTTAAAAAAAATTCAAAGACAAAGTCACCTCCCATCATTCTCCAATATCCATTTTTTTATAGCTGTTTTAACTGGAGGTCTTTTGTCTGAGATGTTATATTTTGATCACTTATACATCAGGAAACAACTATTTGCTATATGAAGGTGCAGTGAAATAATAGCATCCTTTGTAGTGAATGAATTTGCACTTCCTCTTTGTATCAGGTTGGGCTGTAGTTGTATGTTATGAGTCCCCGCCACTGAAACTGATCATTCAGTATTCAAAGAAATGGGTGACGGGGTAGGATTCAGGCCCTGAGGGAAGCACCAAGGCTTTCTTACTACACAGTAGAAGCATTCACAGCTACACACAGCTGGTCTCACGTGTATGCACACCTGTGATGGGATCTATAAAGGTGTGATCAGGGCCGGTACATTGCAGAAGTGACATGATAGAAAGTGTGGTCGGAAAAACTGCAGTCAGTGTTAGTCAGGTTTTCCTGAGATGAAGCTGCTGAAGGGCTCCAAACTGACTCTTATTTATTTTCCATTAATTTTGGTTCTGCTGGTTTATCATCCAGTGTTTATGAATGTTGTGAATGTTTTATACAGCACCTTCGGGGTGGTTTCAGATGATTACATGAAAAAAAGAAATTCCAGGAGCTGTAATTGAGTGCGCCTGTGCTTCACCGTGTATAGAGTTTATAGTTTCTGGCTACATTTCACTGCATACTAATCTGTTGGTTATTGTTTATTTGTGTGTTTATGTGCGTGTGTTTGTCCCAGTAACCTCATCTGTGACTGACACACTCATCAGTCATAATTATCGGAGTTAGACAGGACTCTCTGGTGAGTGTGTGTGTGCATGCATGCGTGTGAGTCTACCTTCACCAATTTGGTTTCTCATCATGAGACACACTGAAAAACACTCCTTTCACACTTTAACTCAAGCTAACACACACGCTTATCAGTGTTTCACAGCTTTCAATGAAAATGTCTCAAGTATGAAAGTGCTGTTATTTTTGGAAGTGAAAAACAGGAGGAAGAAGTGAAAGATTTCAAATTACATGTGTTCAATCTTACTGCCTTTTAATATAACTATTCCTTTTTTTTACCCTTTGCGTCTTTCTTTCCCTCTCTGCTTGGTGCTGTAAACTCACAGCTATGATTCAACTTACTTAGTATGTTGTAGAAACTCAGCTTTAATGCTCTCAAAGCACAGAGATGGCATACAGGTCAGGAATAAGTGCTACATCTTATATTCAATGTCAGTATTTTAGGGACACTCATATTTTCTCCTTTTCTCATCTTTACCCTGTTAAACCCTCCCTTACATCCCCCCCCCCCCCACTAAGCTGTCAGACCTGTCTCCTTCTACTTTCCCACATGTGTTTTCCTTCCTCTGGCTTTCTCTTCCCCCTTGTTACTCTTCTTTCCCTGTCATGTCACGCTCTAACCTCCTCTCTACCCCGGTTTCTTTACTGCTGAGAGGAAAAGGAGGCTTTCTTGTCGAGTGTGATGCTCTCCTCCAGAACATAAAGCAATCAAATATTTAGAAGCTGCCTGGTTAAGGAACACACACACATGCACAAAAAGCTGTACTCTTATCCATATTTGGCATGACTCTTACCTTTGCAGTGTCTTTGCCATGTACTGTACCTACTGTATGAGTGTACTGAGGAGTCAAAAAACACCGTACAACAGCACAAGAGCAATAGTTGCATCCTTTACTGTATTTGGCTCAGTAACACCATGGTACTCAGCTTAATTAGTATGTGTGCTATACTTAAATATATACTATAAAATGAGTGCTATTCTTTTCATGACCACAAAGTGTCAGTGTTTAGCTGAACACAATATGGTCATTTCTCCACCAACAGCTGCACCTTTTTGCTATATTGGTGGCAGATTTGATTCTGCCTCCTTGGATGAAGGCTGCTTTTTTTTTTTATGTCAAAGGCTGATCCAAAATCCGTCAAAAGTGGAAAAAATACTTTGTTTATGCTATTTTAAGGCTCAGCTATGGATTAATGTATCGCTGTAGGACAAATGAAAGGCTGTATGTAAATATATCTTAACACGAGGGACGCAGACAGAGAGGAAAAAGCAAAAAAAGTGATAAGTGGGAAAATAAAAAGGCAAAGAGGTTAAAGAAAGAGTGAAGGATAGATAGGATCGGATGAAGGAGGAGAAGAGGAAGTAGTGAATATGGATGGAGATGTGGGGAGGTTAAAAAAAAAGAGATACAATAGACCAAAAGGAGCAAAGGATAAAGAGGGCAAAGATGAGAGAGAAGAATGTGAAAAGACTCAAGAAATGATGGGAGAGGAGGCGACAGGAAGATAAATTGAGACAAGATAAGTGAGAGTGGAAAGGGAAGGAGAGAGAAGATGAGAAAAAGAGAGGTGAGAGGAAATACTGGGTAAGGGATAGAAGAAAAGAGGGACTATTATCGTGACTGATTTATGCTCTCATTTGACACTGGGTATTTATTCCACCTCAGCTTCTACCTGTACATCCTCCAGATTATATTTTCTGAATTTCCTTTCATTCAAAACACTGTTCTACATTGAGGATAATTTTCCTTCACTTTTGCCTTTAATACAGAAACTAAGCCCCATCAATATCTACCTTATTTAGTTATATTGTCACTCAGATTTTTCTATCATATCGCGATCCATAAAACTTGTGTACTTTCATCTCTTTTCATCTGTCCGGATTGCAAAGTGGACACAAGTGTGATATGTTTTTATTTAAATGAATGCATATTGACCAGGAAATGCTTCATCACCATCACCATATCGTCATTGTCATAATCACAATCAGCATAATTGCACGACACAGCATAGATTCCTGGGCTGTGCAGTCATAAAAGCCCTCAGTCATCATGGCTGCTGTTTTTTTATGTAACAAACTATGATTTATTATTCTTTACACACACAGGCTATAGAAAGAGGTTAAGCTAGCTAAGATACTTAGCTACCAACATTACAAGACCTGCAGACCAGGGAGTGAGAGGACATTATTTTTTAGATTCATATACAGAGTTTAGTTGTTGCTGGAGCTCATGCTGCCTCTGAGTCTCCAAAGTTTAACCCTTTATTGGGCAAATGACCATATTTGATCACTTCATAGGACATAGAAAATGCCCCCTCATGCTACTCCATGAAATCATAGAACCACATGGACTTCTCCTCACCACTCATCAAAGATCAGGCTACAATCCAGATATTTCATTGAGACTGGCTTTCAACTTAAAATGAGATGAAATGTGTTGTACAGACCACTTACTGTTACTGTTACTATTCTAGTGAAAAATGACCAAGTTTTAAAGACTTGTAATATCCTGCAGTATCACAATAACACACTTCTCTATGGCTGAAATGTTGAACTTCCAAGTATTTCAGGCTTAAGAACTTTAATAAAAATTCAACATGACAGATGTTAAATAAAAAAAAGCCTCAAAGACACTTAAAATGTACTTTTAATTATTTCTGCATCTCTTTACATTAATGAGATGCAGATGAGATGACCTGGCTTTACATGTCATGATGCAGGCATGAGCAGATTTGGACTGGAGGAAGAGATGTTCTTATAATATCCTCCCAGTCTGTTCTCTCTGTTGTTTATTCTGGCTGCTTATTCTAGATAAATGTAAATGTGTAAAGGTCAAGATGATAAATCTTTTCAATTAAGGCATTAGCTTTAACATTTTTATTATATAACCATGATCTATGCTTCTTCACTCTTGTTTATGATGTCTTCAAGCAAACCTTGATACCTTAGATAGAAAGCTTTTATGCCATATTTACTAAGATAAAAAGTCTTGCTTTTCCTTGAGGCTCCTCTAGTTCCCTAGAGAAGATTTAAAAAACCTCCAAAAATCAAACATGTATAAGTAAATACTACCAGTGAAGCGGGAGGAGTTTCTAAGTGCTGTCATTGCCACTTCTGCAGTTACCATGGTTACTGTGCATGCTTGTGCATAGCAGTTTCCTCTTTAAGGAAGGGCTTTGGAGGGAGAGCTGAAGCACAGCAGAGAGGGAGAAATCTACAAGTTGTATTTTTTTTCAAATGTCTTTTTTTTTTCAATTTTTTTGTTTTTTTGTTTAAATCTTGAATTTTCTTTCCAATGTCTACAAATTCCTGCTTTACCCACAGCTCAGAGCTGATTCGTCACCATGTTTGGTATATTGTAAAAATAATAACCACTTAAAAATGTTGAACCCAATTCATTTTACATGCAGAAGTTCTGTCAGACATAAAAACACAGACTGGATGTAGCTCCATAAATATTAATACAGTTTGTCAAATCAAATAAGTGAAGTTATGAATAACTATTCAAAGGGGATTTTATTACGATCCCAGTGCACTGAGAATAAATAGCACATCACCTCAGGCTCATTTTGGAAAGCAAATTTTACCCACATATCACACAACTCTGCTTGTGATTCATGTTTGTGACTCAAGAGAGCAGAATGGAAGATTTACACAGTGCTGTAAAACTACATTAGAGGTTACCTGTTATTTATTCAACATCTAAATCGTATTTAACTTTGAATTTCAGAGACGAGGCAGAGCACATAGACTCTAAGCTCTGTATATGATTCTTACAGAAACTTTACCAACAACTGAACACAAATAAATGGACACAACAAACAAACAATACAGAGATATTAAAACCTAAAGCAAAACATTGAAACCATTAACACAAGAAAAGACGTACATAGTGAATTCATACAGGAAACCATGAACAGTTACATCAAAAACTTTTGGGTTTGCTGGGCCAACACATAGTAGTAGACTAGCATAATAATATTTATCTGAATCATACCCAGGTATAAGATAAAACACTATTATTTAATATAAGTTCATTTTCACGCCAATCAGAAATTGAGGAAAATTGGGAGAATAGTAGTTTAAATCCAGGGGAACAGTATGCAATGAATTCCACTTAAATCCCTTACACTGCCCATTTCTGTGCACAAAAAAAAAAGTTAAAGTTCAGATGAATACATTGAGGGCATGAATCCAGATACTAATAAATGTAACTGTGCTCCGCTCAGATAAACAATGACCCTTTTTTTAAACAAAAGGACTCTGTGTGCAACGTTTCCTTCTTATGGTGACACAACTTCCATTGCAAATTGCAGGCCTTTCAAGACAAGCAAAAGGGCAACAGTTTTGGAGGAGGTATGGAGAAAAAGGAAAGGATTGAGGTGAATGTGTGTACATTTTTCCAACTCATAGCACTGAATGGAAAGATGACAAGAGAGATAAAATGGTGAGGAGGATGAGAGGGGGAAAATAGCAGCTTTTTTTTTCCAAATCTAATCCCTTTTTATAAACCCTCTGGGCAATTTGTCCATCTTAGAAAGAGAGAGAAGAAAGGGATGAGGGAGGAAAAAGGGATCCGACTGGGGGAATAAAGTGCAGGAGTCTGACATCTGTAGTCCTTAGATTCATTTTTGTAGTTCTTGCCGAGAGCGAGTGTCCTCTGAGATTTTTTTTCATGCCACCTTAGCATGCCATCTAAGTCCACAGAGGTGATCAACATTCACCTCTGATGGTTGAAATCAGTCAGGAAATGACTTTAGAACAGAGAATATTTGCTTTTGATAAGTCTGTGGTCCTTCTTAATCCAGTTGACATCACCACAAAAAACATCTTCTGATCCAGAAGTTAAGTCCAAGTAACACCAGAGAATTTATTCGATAGTTTATTTCCCAAATGCCTTCGATCTGTCGAATAAATAGTTTTTTTTTCTGAAACAGCAAAGCTAAATTGCAGTTAAATGCTGTTTCTGTTAAATGCTGTTTCCCATCTTTTCTTTTTTTTAATCCACAGGCAATCCAAAGAACAAGTGACATCTGGTCCAAAAACATTATGAACTTGAAATGCCTGAACAATGAATGAGCATTTTTGTTCAATCCCAATGGTTTCCTGCGAGAGTGTGTTTGATTTTCCCATTAACGCTTGATATCTCCTCAGTATTCTCTTGGCGACTAAGCAGCAGAGAGGCTTCCAGTGTGTAAATTGAATCTCTTTTTGATTTTCTATCAAATTTCCCCCACTTCCAACAATTTTTTCCGACATCAGTCATTTCCTAGGGTCTTGGAGATTTAAGAGAATACTCAGAGGAGGATTTGGCCAGAAGAGGGTGAAAAGTTCAGGGCTGGGGGTCCTGTCTTTTTGAAGGAAATACTGGCTTTAGAAAGGTGCTGGAGTAGAGAGATAGCCCAAGCTCTACTCATTAGGGTGAACATTGGTCCAATCAACACCATACATACTATGAATCCCTGAATTTTAAGTCTAGGTTACGGACTGAGTACACACCATGGGTGTTCTGTAACAGCTTTAAATGATATGTTTCATATTTGGAGGGTACCAAATAATTCTTTTTCTTCCTCCCAGCCAATATTGTGGTAAATTCAGCAGCAGTAGGTGGCTGGTAGGCGACTTGGAGAGATGATTGGTAACAAATACTGCAGAGAGAATGCGTCCAAATTGAAGAGAAAATCAGGTAGCATATATGATATGTGTGTGTGTGGGAGCATGTTAGAGAGAGGGACAGAGAGGAAGAAGGTTAAAAATAGAAAAAGGAAGAAAGGAAGACAAAAAAGTGGGAAAGAGTTGTCACTTTGAGAGTCAGAGGGAGAGATACTCTATCTGTATGTGAGTATAAAACAAGCTCTTCCATCTCTCTCCTCTTTGAGCCCTTTTAATATTCACCCCTTTCAACCTTCACCCTTTACATGCCAACCCCGCCTCGTTCCATCCCTTTTTTTAGGCTACAGAGGAGATCTGTTTCTCCTCCCTATCCTCCCCATCAGCCTCTCCGTCACCCATCAATGGCTGCCTCTTCTTTAGCTCTCTCTGGTATTTGGCCATGAGGGAGGCGTAGATGCAGCCGTAAGCAGCGGCAGCGACCATCATGATGCAAACGATGCCGCACACCACGCCAGCGATCACCACTGTGCCAATGGCGCGCCGCACGCTCACAGGTCGGTAGCGGGCTCTGACGCAATCCGGCGGGGGCTCCCCGCCTCCAGTGATTGAAGAGGAGTCATCAGCAATGCTGCCACCGTTGTCAGAAATCGGTGTTACCCCACTTGGGTTTAGCGCACTCCTACTGCATGGAGGGCCAACTGCTTGTCCAGAACGAGTACCCTCACCGCCTCCTACTGCTCCGTTCTCATCTTCAAGTTGGAGGCAGTAGTTGAACATTTCCACTGGAACACTTCGGATATCTCTCCCACGCAGATCCTTGGGAAGCGTGCACTCCACTGCATCCACCTTCCCCCCTAGAGCAGAGAACAGAGGTCGTTTATGAAATGCCTTGTACCTGCAAAGCACTACCAATTAACGGAAAGAGAAAAAAGACAGAAGAGGGAGGCAGTTGTGCCAACCCAGCATGACTCATACATCACTTTACACGCACACACAATTTGTTGTGCCGTCTTCACTAAGTTGGAGATAGCCTCAACTAAGCCTTTCTATAATTCATGAAATGACATGCCAAGCTTCAGCGCGGCTCTGGTGTGTGCAGAAAAGAGAAATATCTGAGTCACTAATTCCCACAGGCGGCACGAGGGTGGGGGCTTTAGTTATTAACACATGATGCAAATGCCTCCAAACATAGTGTCCACTACAAGGTTGCACGCTTGAGCTACACCTTCAAATATGTTAAGTAACAAAAACACAGAGATAAAGCCGGATGATAATAGAGCGATAGAATTAAAGAAGTGGTATTTAAGATTAATCACTTTAATCAGGGTGAAAGATTAGGAAAAATTCCCTTTCCAAACAGAGGTGTCCTTCAAAAAAACCAGATAGCTTAGCCAGATAACCAGCTTTTTATGCTTGAGGTGTCCTTTTTATAACACGTATCATGGATTATCAGCCTTTTCGAACAGCCCCTGTCAGTTCATGTTCAACTAAGAAATACTTCCTTGTTATTTTTTCTGCTGCTCTGATTATTATTACGTTATCACGTCAAACGTGTGTCAGTCTCCGCTTGAAAAGTACTGAACTGAGCAGAAGTGAAGCTCAGTAAGGCAGAAGGGAGCAGAATGAAGGAAAAAGGAAGAAATGCTTCATTAGCGGCCCAGCTGAGGCCCCAGGCGACTGAGGTGAATGTAGATTTTTACACATGACAAGGGAGCGGAGAGCAGCTGTGGTTAGCTGATGCACTAACAGCCTGCAGAGACACGTGGATACAGCAGGCGGATATACAACAATGAGTGCGGGAATGCTGCAGTCACATTATACGGCTATCGCTAGAAAGCAAAGGCATGAACAACACCTAGTCATATATATCTCTAGTATTCTCTAGTTTTTCCACCCACTCCTTCACCACTCCTCTGCCCTCTTAATTCAAATCAAGCAGAAAGTCCTTGTAGCATGAATCAAACATCCACCTCGGTACAGCAGCCACTCCATCCAGTGTTTGAAATCACGGAGGTTGCAGTCGCATTCCCAGGGGTTTTGTCCCAGTTCCAGGTGTTGCAGGTTGGCCAGCGGCTCAAATGCTGCCCTCTCCAAACCATGAAGCCTGTTACCTGCTAGTGACAGCCACCTTGGATGAAAGAAGAAATTAAAGAAAATGATCAGAATTTTATGAGGTTGAAGGGACTCAGTTTTCAATTTATAAATTATGCTAAAATTGTTTTTTTCCCCCATAAAATTGAAATCACGAATTGCTCTTAACTGCTCTTGAAAAGTGATTTCTTTCCTCAGCTGCTGCACTCATTGCAGGATTGTTTTACTCTTTTTTTTGGGGGGGAGGGGTGGTGGTCTGTAAGAGATCATTGCATAAAACATGCCATGAAAGAGCGTATTCCGGCAGTATGCCTACCTGAGCCTCTGCAGCTCGTCCAGCAGGCCTAGAGGAACTGTGGACAGACCATTCAGGGACAGGTCCAGACTCTGAAGACTGCCCAAACCCTGTAAAAGCATTAAAACCACCTCTTTTTCTTCTATGAAACTGAACAATTTCCATCAATCCCTGTGGCTTTTCTCATTGTTGACTCACAGCTACAGCATCATTTCAGGAGCTAATCTTGTCCACGTAACGTGAGTTACCAAGTAAAGTCATGACACAAGCTCATCCTACTGGCTGCGGTGGTTGTGATGAAAGTGGAAAACAGTGTTGAGCAAATGGTTTATCACTAATTTATCACTTGGATGGGAGACAAGTTCTGTCAAGTATATCTGACGGTGTAGTCACATGACTTCTTTACTTATTTACAAAGGTTTTGGCGGACTGGCTGATCTGACAGAGAACAGGGCAGATTAAAACACAGTATTTCCCGTGCATTTGGAGAATAAATAGTTGATGAATTTACCAGTGTCCAGTGTAACCTTTGCAACAAAATGACAAGTGTGGTGCAGCATGATCTCTAGTACCTACCTGGAAGAGATCTCTGTCCATTACTGTTAGTGAGTTGTTGTGTAGAGTCAGTTTTGTCAAGTTGGACATGTCTCTGAATAATCCGGCTGGTAAATTATCCAAGTAGTTATTGGAAAGGTCCAGCTCCTGAAATAAAGAAGTTTAAATGTTAAGTTCTGTACACTATAAAAAGGCTCCAACCAATCAGCAGTCCATTCAGCAGCCAGTGCCCATTTGAAATAAGAATTGGATTTGATATCACGAAGATATGACGGCAAGTTGAATGCAAAAAGCTTTCCCGTAAGTCATTACACGAGGCCATAATGAAAGTCAGTCCTTTCTCCTGAAGAATTTTAAAAAAATGTAGCACTAGCTGTATTTAATTTCTGTTCAAACACAAATGAGGCAGACCTGCAGGTGAGAATTTGAAGAGCAGGTTCAATCAGTATCACTGACTCATAATGAGGCTGTTAATAACTCATATTTATCGGTTTTGATTAAGCAAGAGGAGAAATGAGTTGGTGATGTTCCCCTATCATTTGAGGCCAAGTCTTTGAGTTTGGAGCTGATACTGACAAAATGAGGATGTTTATCAGGGGAAATATTTGAAAAATAATCATATTTTACACTAAAAGCTGGCACAGTGAGGGGAAAAAACTTCATAAGTCAGCAGGGTGGCTTATGATAAATAGACCTAATCCATCGTATCAGATGTGCTAAATGACACACAGTTGTGATGTTTGATTTTTGGAAGTACTGAGCAGTCAGATGTTGTAACTGATGAGGTCGTGTTTGAGAGACAGACCCTATCCATCATTTGTAGCTGTAATATTTCAAACACCTGCTGGGCTCTGCACTCTGAATGCAAATAGCAGTTAGTTCGGCTAAAAACTTGGTAAAGAAAAACATTTTCTACAACATGTGAAAAAACATGCAATTTTCTCCTAAAAGAAATAATAAGCAGCAGACCTCCAGAGAAGAGAGGTTAGCGAAGGCAGTTGCTCCCAGTGAGGCGAGTTTGTTGTTGGCTAGCTGTAGGGAGCGGCTCCCCGGAGGCAGGAGGTACAGGGGAGGCAGCGAGGAGAGACCACGGCCCCCGCAGTCCACCACAAGGTTGTCTGAGGAGCAGAGACAAGGAGGAGGGCAGGAGGAGGCTGGCGGCAGCAGCGCAGCCAGAAGGCAGAGGAAACAGAGGAAGACTGATGGAGGAGAGAGAAGGAGAGGAAAACAAGGTTATCTAGTTCTTCCTGTGATATATTATTTCACAGATGCACGCAGCAGGGAGACGGGAAAGTGGAAATTATGATTATAATAAGTAAAAGTTAACTGTCTGTGAAATAGTCTCCCAGTCCAGCAGTTTATCCCAGAGATCCAACATGGATCTGTGATGTAACAGAATTAAATAGTAGAAACCATGACTATCTTAATGGTCATCGAGGCTTGTGAAGTTGTGTAAAGGATGCAAATATATCAGATTTATGTAGAGACAGAAAGATTTTTAAAAAGTTGGGAAGAAAAATGGGAAGAAAACTAAAAATCGATTATCTATACGTTCGTTCATATGCTGTTTAAGTTCTGGGATTTTTTTACATTCCCACAGTTTTATGCACAATAAGATTTTTATTTGTTTGTTTGATTAGAATTTGTAGCTTTGTTCCTTTTTTTTTTTGAAGAAACAGCGGAACGAAAGTATTGCTGAGATTAATTACTATGTGAAATGTTCATCTGTGTGTATGCGTGTGTAGTGTGCGCGTGTGTGGAGTGTTGTATCGCTGCCTGCTCTGCAACAATCACAACACCGCTTCTTTTCACACAAATGAGCAAGTGTCTGTCTTTTCCTTCTGTGTTTGCGTGCCGCTCACAGCAAACTCACGAGGGAAATCCCATCTTTCATTTTCAAATCATTGTTTTCCTGCCGACTCCAGTCATTTCATCATCCTCTCATTATCTCCGTCTCTTTTCTTTGGTTATATTCATCGTGCTTGTTTCAAGTATTCCTGACTGTTTCCCCCTTCCTCGACTTGATCCTGTTTTTGTTTTATTCTCATCTAAAATCCGGCCACATTATTCATTCTTTTTTAATTTTTTCATGTATTTCTGTTTGCTGTCTGTACGTACTTCTACCTATCTACCCGCATCTCCTCCTCACAATTTCCCCCTTCCTGCTCGACTCTCTTTATCTCTGTCATTTCTTTTCTTATCAAGTCTCTCAGCGCTGCTCTGTATTCCCTCTGTGTCTCGTTACACTGGCTGACTTTGTTTCCAACCAATGGCTTATCGGCTCGACTTGTGCTTTATCTATG